>SDVV010013922.1:0-14962 GCA_016164225.1 Gammarus roeselii | reverse complement strand
CACACCCTCTCGTGCCCTACCTTCCTCCACACCTGACTTTCTTCCACTTACAGCACCAAACTCACATTCGCCCTTACCTTTCAACTTTGTCTCACTCAGCGCCAACACATCTAACTTCCTCCTCAAAAACATCTCGCCAATCTCCCTCCTCTTTACATCACTCGTACTACAGCCACGCACATTCAGCGACCCTAACAATAGGGTTTGGAGAGGCGTGTGCCTCTCCTCCCCCCGCTCGTCTTGCCGTCTTCGAGGAAAGGTTTTTACAGAGAACGGGATTCCTAGCCCCTTCGCTCCGCCCCGTTTTGTCGTCTCCGACACGCTGGGGATTGCGGTAGCCGATTATACTCCTGGCTACAGGGCGCCCCTTTAGTCGCCTTCTACGACACGCGGTGGATACGGTAGCACGATTCTAAGGCCCCGGCTACATTTTGTAGTTATTGTAATTCCAGAGCGCGGTCATGGGGAAGTTGTGCGATGGTAAAATCGGTTGTATTGGTAAAGTGGAGATTAGTATGTAATAGTGTAATGAGTCCACCACCATCGTCGTTGAAGGGGTACCCCAAAGAAGCGTCTTCTCTTGCACTCTATTTGCGATTTCTGTCAACAGGATCAGTTGGGTAATCCCTTCCTCCGCAAATGACTCTTTATGCGTTGATGACTTCATGATTGCCACATCGGCGCCAGCCGTGCTTAACTCCAACGTCAACAACATAGTATTATTAGTATTATTAATCAGGTGATTGCCTGAACGGACTACTGAGGCTCTACAATGTCGGCACCAGCCGTGCCCCAACTCCAACGTCATCAACATAGTATTATTAATCAGGTGATTGCCTGAACGGAATCACGAGGCTCTACAATTTCACAAAGCAAAATACGTGCTCTACGCACCCTTCGGTACCGCACATACACGGAACCGGATCTCAGACTCCATGGATGAATGATCCCATGCCTACCTATAGTCAGTTTCCTAGGACTAATATTCGACCAGAAATTAACTTGGAAATATCTCGTACAACACCTAGAATAGACTGCACACATCTATCAATCATTCCTCGGATCGAATTGCACTTCACCTGTGGTGTAGACAGAGCATCATCGTTACGCCTTCACCTCGCTCTCTTCCGGTCCGGACTGAACTCTGGGAGCGAGCGTCGTCTATGGCTCTGCAAACCTCAATGCCCTCAAATTATTAAGATCAATCCATAATGCTGCACTCCCCTGTTGTGGGTCATATTCAGTGCGGAACCGCTTCTCAGATACCTTCGAGAAACCAACCTCTTAGCTGAAATCTTATCTGTTGTGAATTGGTGTGTTAATCTTCCTTACTTCCACCCGGGGTGTGCTGGGACCAAATAGCCTCAGCACATTGGGAGTTCTTGTACCTCATGTGGCACCCGTGCATACCATTGACATTCGCCGCGTGAAAGACGTTGACTTTAGTGTTTGTTGATTAGACATTTGGCGCCAGAAGGACGCTGGTTCCAGTGCGCTAGAAAGCCTCGTCACTCTTATATAATCTGTCTGCTGGGTTCCAAGCAACTGTGGGGTTGCGGGTAATGAGCGGGCTGACTATGCGGCGCGGAAAAATGCAGCGGCCTTGGCCCAGCAGAACAGCACCCACTTCTATATAAAAACTTATTCCCAGCTATTAAAAAAGCTATGCGAATCAAATGGAATATTGTATGGTCTGATCTCTTACCTTTGATCTCTTACCTTTGCAGCCCCCTCCAGCAGGTCCACATCAAGTGGGGAGCAGCAGAGCCGGGGGAGGCCAGCACATGTTCCCATGAGAACTAAATTGCGCACTGCAACAGACACGCCACAACACTAGGCCTCTACAAATAATTGACGGGCTGAGATTATTCTATGCTGAATAGAACATAGCAGACTAACGCACAGACATCTAATGGACCGTCAAGTTCCTTTTACGGTTGCCCATGTCTTTGCAAATTGCCTAACCTGGACGGAATGACGGCACACTCAGTTTCCTAGGAGCTGGTTCCTGAACACAACTTATACGCTTCGCCTAGTGCTGACTGAACTTCCTCAGAAGCAATTTAGTGTGGAACAACTTCTCAGTTACCTCCGAGAAACCAATCTCCTAGCTGCAATTTTATTGTAATGAATTGACCACACTTCATCTTACCTGCCGAAAGATTCCTCCATCCCGGAGGATCACTGTTCCCAGCGCCTTTCGAATAAAATTCCCTTGACCTTCATTACAATTGCAATGACTTGAACATACCGTGAGCTGAATTAAAGCCGAAGACAGACGCCTAGATGCAGCACTAGCTGCTAGATCAACATCGACTCCAGGGTGCTGGAAAGCCTTGCCACTCTAATCTTATCAAGATAGTCGCTAACAAATTGTATACTTTTTTAATAGCTTGCTTTTTAAAACCCCTAGGTAATTTTAGTCCTGCAGATTGAGTGTATTACCTTCTCGAGCCACTCTAATTTGATCCAATCAATTATCCAGGTCGGGAGCACGACAAGACTGTGAGTCTGGGCAAGAATGACGACATCCCTGCCGAAATGTACGTGCCCAACCAGGCCGCTTGGCTCAACAGACGCGCTCGGCCTGCGTCCTCGGCCTGCGTCAAGGCCGCATCCTGCTGTTCCTGGCCCTACTAGAACCTGCTCGACTGACTATGCAGGAACTTGTCCCATCTTCTGTTGTTTCTGGTCGTATTTTACCAAGTAGGCTCATCTGCCGGACACGGTCAATTTTCTTCGCGTCTGTCGTTTTCCGCCTACACATTTGCTTACCTTTCGTCATTCGTCCCCAGGTTCACCAGAATTGTTCGGCGTCGATTTGTTTTAGGCACTGTTGCCGTCACATTCAAGGTTATCCATGACCTTCAATCTCAACTTTCTTCGAGATCTCTTGATGACCTGACGCGTCATTTATACAGAATTTAACGTACGGCGCCACAACAGAAGCCCCAGTCTCTCTAACCTAATCTAAGCCGAGCGATTTCCAGCTGATGTTTGTGAATTTTTCCGATTGAGCACGTTCTTTAGAGCTTCATTGGTCAAGGTCCGTACAAGTAGCAACACAAGTTACGAGTTTGGATCTGTTCGCGGGTTGTCTTCTCCTTTGTGTCCAAATTGTGTGCTCGAGTGCACTACGTCTCTGGAACTTTCGTTTGTAGAATCTTCAGGTGTATGCTTCTTTGACCTCGTCACCTGATGTATTAAGTTCTTTGTGAAATTATTGAATGCACTTTATTACAAGTGTAATATTTTCTCGTACTATTCGTCTGTCTCCGTTTATAAAACCTGCTTAATTGCCTCCGAAATCAAATCTCTGCCACTTATCTCATGGTCGTTTGAAAGCTTATATTTTAGCATTCTGGCGCCCTTGGAACGACTGTTGCAATACCTCCGATGGTAGGCTTGTAGAGCCTTATGCTCTCACTCCCCATTGTCAACCTTGGTTATTTAAACTGCTTACGATCATACAACGCCGCACACTGTCGCAGTAGAGAAAAACGTTGGCGTCATTTCAGACTCGTTAATAAGTTTCTTTAGGTCAAGTCGTCAATCTGATCTTCCTGCCTTGAACACCTCGATTCATTAAAAGATTTACGAAGTTTTATCAGCTCAATAATATTTAGTAAATATTCTGTAAATTCTAGTCGTGGATGGTGTGGAAGTTAGAAGACAAAGTAAATTCACGTATTCTGAGGTGGTTCGGACACAAGGTGAGGATGGGAGATGGTTGAAAAAATTATGAAAGCTAAGATGAATAGACGCAGACCTTGCGAAAAATCGAAGTTTGCGAGAAAAGAAGGGGGTGGATGGCGTAAAGCCGGTGTTAGGGAGGAGAGACATAAGTGTGGAGGTAGCGAAAGATCGTGCATTTAATAGACCTGACTAAATGAAAGACTTTTGACGCAGCTCTGGTGCGTTTACTCGCCCTTGGCGACTCGTTGAGGGACGGGATGGACGTGCGTGGGGCAAGGCCGGCATTTATGACTCGTACACGTCCTCAGGCCTCACTCCTGACCCGAAGTGGGTGCTGCGGGGTCCTTGCCGAAAAGTCCCCTTGGGCATCTGGTTCACGGGCTGCATGAAGTCACCATCCAACCGAGAGGTGAACGCCCTTATTACCCTTCAGACTCATCTTTTTTTCACCCTTCAGTACTTCTCCTGTTCTCCCCATCCTGCATTCATTTGACTTATATTTAGCTCATTAGCATCTTATTTTTCATTTAATTTTTCATCAACTTATCTCAAGCACCCTCTTAGTAACTGTCCAATAGTCGTTACTCAACGTGTTCTAAATTTTCTCCTTTCGGGTGCCCTGTAAACAACCAAGTTGCATTCTTCCTTTCATAGAAACTTTTTCTACGACTCCTCATTTTTCTTTATTCCATTTATGCTGTTCTCTCGTGTAAGATTCCTTACACTTAGTATAGATCTCATGCATGGGATCCCAGTTTCCTGTCTGTTCTTCATTTTCCCCTTCAGCTGGTGTTGGGGCGCATTATCGCCGGCACCTTAAGGACGACTACGAATCTTTAGGGCTTTGAACCCCCCTCAGGCATCTGTTAGGTTCACGGTCCGCACGGAGTCACGGCCCAACCGGGGGGGGTGAACACCCTTATTTCCCTTCAGACTCCCCTCTTCTTCACCCTTCACTATCTCTCCTTTTCTTCCCCATCCTGATTTGCTTAACTTTTATTTACTTCATTTACATCTTATGTTTAGTTCAAATTGCCTTAAACTTGTCTCGGACTCCTTCTTAACAACTCTCCTAATAGTCGTTGCACATGCAAGTTCAAACAAACATACACACGCACGCACACACGGACACGCACACTCAAATGTACACATACCGGTTCTAACTATTCTCCTATCGGGTTGCAAATAACAGCCAAGTTGCGCTCTTTCATCCATGCAACCTTTTTCTATAACTATTCCTTCTTCGTCTTTCCATTCTTGCTGTTCCCATGCGTGAAATTCCCTACACCTAGTGTAGATCTCATGCATGGGATCCTCGTTTTCTATCTCCTCTTCATCCCCCTCAGCTGGTGTTGGAGCACGTAGCCCGGCAGATTTTTGACTACTGCGGATCCTTGGGGCTCTGAAATTGGGTAGGTAGTGTGTTATTCCTCCTTACTGCCATCCGGGGAGTGCTGGGACCATATGGCCTCAGCACCTTAGGAGTTCCTGTAGCTACCTCCTGTGGCACCCGTACATACCATAGACGTTCGCCGCGTAAAGGACGTTGACTTTGCGCAGTAGTAAACCTAACTGGAATTTTAAAAGGAAAAAAAAAAGGACTAACTTGATGCAGCACTGTTTGCTAATTTGACATTCGGCGCCAGAAGGACGATGGTTCCAGCGCGCTAGAAAGCATCGTCCCTCTAATCTCATCTAGGGCTTTGGAGCAGGGTAGGTCGAGTAATAACACTCCTTGCTACTGCCCGGAGAGAGCTGGACCATATAGCCTCAGAATTTTACTACTTCCTGTACCTCCTTTGGCATTCGTGCATACCATTCACATTCGCAGTGTAAAGTACCTTGACTTTATGCAGTAGTAAACACACACTAATCTGATGTAAAAAAAATGTATAGCTTGATGCAGCACTAGTGCTGGTCGACATTCGGCGCCAGTAGAACAGTGATTTCAGCGTGCTAGGAACCTCGTCCCTCTAATCTAAACTAACGCTAAAGGCTAAGATTTGGTATGCATGTGAGTGCACGAGATGAGTGTGAGGTGCGCCTTGCCGCCAGCCTCTTTTCTTCTGTTGTATTGGGCCTTGCGTATCTGTATATATTATTTCATTGATTCACTAAACGCTAGTCAAGTACTCAAATGGTAATTGTTGTGCAATTCTCAGTTTTATGTTAAGATAAGATTAAGTTCACTAATGATTATTCCTATTTAATAATGCATGTTGTTTATTTTCCTACCTAAATCAGTTTATATGTTAGTTAGTATCTTTGTTTGGCTGTGTTTCATCATCAATTGGACAATACTGTGGTGCGATACTGTTAATTTATCTGTCTTTGGCAACCTAAGATATGTCGAATTCCAGTTTGTGATTCTTTTTGTACAGGAGCGTACGGTAAGTTCAGCATCAGGTTATGGCAAAAGCACGTTCGTAATATAATAATTTTAACCATACAAATTTCATCTGATAATTGCCAGCCAGTTGTACGGTATAAATCTTTTTTGATTTTAAAAGACTTATATTCAGTCTCTATAACAGCTCCTTTCAGTTACAATTGAGTTGCCGATCGAACCTTCGAGTAACAGTTCAAGGCACTGCTGTATTAAATAATTATTTCCGGTTCCAGCAAGTTACAATTACAAGGAAATTTGTAGTACCTCTTTAGTTACAGCTTAACGCTGAGGCAGTATCGCAACCAATGATCGCTCACCGTTCTCTGCGTCCAAAGCAGCTTAACGCTGAGGCAGTATCGTAACCAACGATCGCTCACTGTTCTCTGCGTCTAAAGCAGCTTAACGCTGAGGCAGTATCGTAACCAACGATCGCTCACTGTTCTCTGCGTCCAAAGCAGCTTAACGCTGAGGCAGTATCGTAACCAACGATCGCTCACGGTTCTCTGCGTCCAAAGCCAAAGATTTTAAGGTATTCTGAGTTAGAATGTTTTAAAAGTTTTCAAAATGAGGACCATACACCGTTCTGAGCCGAATATTGCTCTAAAGATCGGACATCATTCGGATCTTGAAAGATTTTAACGTAGAAGAGATTGAACATCATCTATCTAGAGCGAGAGTAATAGGCCCTTCAATAGGGATACACATGGGAGGTATTCTAATTTTTCCCGCCTTCCTTTGACGTTCTCGCCAACTATCAAATTTCATGAGCTTTTGCACAGAGGTAGCATGGTAAACATTAAGGCGTCACTGCGTCGCCCAGGGAACCTACATGAGTCAGGCGGCCCAATTCCATCACATTCCCTTGCCTGCGGTGGCGGCGTTTGGAGCCTAGGCTATAGCGAAAGTCCCTTAACCCACCCTGTTCATATCCTCGTCGCGGGGGATGGCGCTGTGTGCACCGTCTTTGTTGTGTTGACGTGGACGCAGCCCGGGCCTCATGCCCACCAAAACTTAAGACGTTAAAGCCACAACATATACAGGGCATTCTTTTCATGGGCAAGTTAACATTCCCCATCATTTCTTTCCTACAAAACATACTCTCGTCTATCGTCCCCCAAAAGCAAGGTTGCAGAGGATATCAATCTTCACAACACCCTCGTCGATGTCGTCACAACACGCTCAGTATTGTGCTCGGAGATTTCAATATCCCTGACGTTGATTGGGAAACAAACGAATGCACTGCCACCAACCAACGTCTGATAGATTTTGCAGACGTTAAGCTCATGACCCAAATGGTGAAGACACCTACAAGAGGTTGAAATGTTCTTGATCTCCTATTTAGTGCAAGTGACTCTCATGTCACGAACGTCGAAGTGGGAGAACTACTCGGAACTAGCGACCACAACTGTATCCGTTTTTTGATAGAGCTTGAGTTGAAAACGTCAACAAACTGTGAAAAAGTCCCTAACTTTAGATTATCTAACTTTGGTGGCCTAAGATAGTCAATAGCGTCAGCAAATATTACCCTCAACATAGATGTCAACCAATCGCTTGATTATTTTTTGACCACTTGAAAATATTGAATAAGAGCATATCCCGCGCAAAAACAGGTGAACAGCAGTCAATCAGTCTAAGTACTGGAAAGAAGAACTGCAGCGCCTTTAGTCACGAAAAAAAACGAAGCACTCAATAAAACAGAAACATCTACATGACGACATAGCAAAAAATGATTACAACATCAGCAGAAGAGATCTAAAGAGGGCTCAGAAACGTAAGAAGAAAGAGTATGAAAATGAAATTGCCGCCAATTCCAAAACTAATCCCAAACAATTTTTTAGTATGTTTCGAGCAAAAAATATTCAAGATCTGTAATGGGTTCTCTCAGAAACGATGTTTGTTTTGGGGTGGATGGATGATTATTAATTTTATAGATCATTAACACTTTATTTTAGTATTTCTTATTTCGTGGGCTCTATTATTTATCTGTGCCCTTTCTTCATGGTGATCAATTTGGGATTAGTTATCTAATTATGTATCGTTAGACGCCCGGAGGGTCCCTAGGTGGACTAAGCGGTGTGTTAGTTAGTCTAGTCCAACCTACGGTGGGAGAATTTGCGCTCTCTCGGCCGCCTAATAAATGGTTGAGCACAGCTAGGCGTTTTGATGGCTAAATGGTGGAATAATGTTGATGTTGATCTTAGAGTGTGGAAGTCTTGAATGACACTATGTGTGGAGGGGACGAGCCGAGTCGAGGCAGGTTGAGGCGAGTGGAGACGAGTCGACTGGCGAGGCGATGAGTCGAGACGAACCGAGGCTGGTTGAGACTATGTGACCCGGGGAATGGGGGTTACTCGTGGGACTCGGGGGTTTCGGGAACCCGAAGACCTTTCCGAAGCCCTTTCCGACACCCTTGAGACCCTTTGGGACCCCCCTAAAAAACTTTGGGACCCACTTGAGGGCCCTCTGAACCCTGGGACCCCTGCTTCCCTCTCCCCACGCTGTAAAACCCATACACAGAAAAATGTATATATGTGAAATGCTTGAGTAGAACAGTTGACCATTACAGTCCGCGGGGTTGGGGTGGATGAATGATTATTAATTTCATAAATCATTAACACATTGTTTTAGTATTTTATTTTTCTTATTTTGTGGGCTCTATTATTTATTTCTGCCCTTTTTCATGATGACAAATTTTACTTTATAATTTACCGAGGTGGGTTGAAACTAGGTGACCCAGGAAATGGGGGGTACTCGTGGAACCAGCGGGACTCGGCGGACTCGGGGTTTCGGGAACCCGGGGGACTTGAAAGACCAGGAGTATTTGAGGGGATCCACTTGGACTTTTCTGGGACCCTTTGGGACACCCTTGAGACCCTGTGGGACCCTCTTGAGGCCCCTCTAAATCCTGGAACATCTGTCCCCCCCTCCCTACGCTGTAAAACCCATACACAAAGGAATGTATATATTTGGAGTGCTTGAGTAGAGGAATTAGTTATTTTAGGCCACAACATTGCTGACGCAGAGGGGGAGAGCCGCGTCGAGGCTGGTCGAGGTGCGTCGAAATCGTCGAAACATGTTGAGACGAGTCGAGTTGGTCGCGACGAGTCGAAACTGGCCGAAATGATTTGAAACAAGCCGAGATGAGCTGAGACGAGGGGACTCGATGGACCCGGGGAGCTCGGGGGACTTGGGTAACCCTTCGGGGCTCATCGGGCTCTTTCGGGACCCAAGGGACCTCTGCCCCCGTCCCCCACCATCCCCTCAAACAGTAAGTGCGATGATAAAAATTTGAGCAGTTTTTAGCCCATCATGAACCTGCTCTTTCTTTTCTCTTCACGTTCCATAATTCTGTCGTATAAAGTAATGCTAGTATACTTCTGCGAGAGCTCCTGTTTGTGATTTTTTGAATAGGCGTGTTTTTTCAGTCTGCGCTCGGACCATATGTAATGTCTGTGATTGACCTATGCCGCGTAACTATAAAACTTGTGATGCGTTGAGGTTAGAGTTGATCTGATTCGTGAGGCCGTGGACCTTGTACCAATTTCGACGATACTACCTGTGCGCACTGGCGTGCGTACATATTGCTCTTTGAGGTTCTGAGGGAGTGGAGGTGGGTATTCGTTTTGTCTGAGTCTTTATCTTCCTGAATAAATAAATTGTAATGTAACCGAACTAGGCCGTGTAGTTGTAAGCATTGTATTGCGCTGCTTTCGGAGCTGACATTGTCCATGTAGCCGCAAACTTTGTACCAGACTCGACGATGCTGCCTGTACGCACTAGCATGCGTACATTATTACTCTTAAAGGTCTATATGATTGGAGACATGGGGTTTCATTTCGTCTATCCTGCTCAAATAAATAAAATGTATTGTGATGCGTTGCTGTCGGAGCAGACTCTGTCCGTGTAGTCGTAAACCTCGTACCGGTCTCGACGATACTATCTGTGCGCACTAGCGTGTGTACATGTTACTCTTGAAGGTTTAAGTGGTTGGAGACGGGGATTCGATTTGTTTCGTCTGAGTCTTTATCTTTCCTGGATAAATAAAATGTACATTAACAGAACTAGACCGCGAAGCTGTAAACATTGTGTTGCGTTGCTGTCGGAGCTGACTTTGTCCGTGTAGCCGTAAACCTTGTACTAGTCTCAACGGTGCTCCTTGTACGCACTAGCATGGGTACATATTACGCATGAAGTTCCAAATTATAGGAAGCGGAAGTCCGTTTCGTCTAAGCGTTTTTCTTATGCGCACCAGCGTGCATTTGAGATTGCTATTTTTTTTCATTTTTCTAACTTTAAAAGCGTTGTTTTTTCTCGCACGCTGAGGCGTGTGAGCCTACTGGAATCCATGATCATCGAGCACTACGGGGGAGCCTTTTATGACTCACGTTGAGGCTCTGGTGGAACTGAGGATCAAATCAAATTGGGATCCCCTTGAGAAACTTTGGGACCCGCTTGAGGCCCCTCTAAACCCTGGGACCCCTGCTTCCCTCTCCCCGCGCTGTAAAACCCTAGCACAAAAAAATGTATATGTGAAAACTTGAGTAGAACAATTAATTGTTACAGCCCGCAAATTTCTGGCACAGAGGGCGAAGGTCGCGTCGAGACTGGTCGAGGTGCGTCGAGATCAGTCTAAAAATGTTGAGGCGAGTCGAGTTGGTCGCGGCGAGCCGAGACTGGCCGAAATGATTCGAGACAAGCCGAGATGAGCTGAGACGAAGGACCCGGGTAGCTCGGGGGATTTGGGTTACCCTCCGGGTTTTGTCGGGCTCTTTTGGGACCCGAGGTACCTCTGCCACCCCACTGCCACCCTAACTGCTCGAGTGAAAAATTTAGTTATTACAGTCCACTTGATTACTAGCGCAGAGGGAGAGAGCCACGTCGAGGCTGGTCGAGGTGCATCGAGATCAGTCGAAAAATGTTGAGGCGAGTTGAGTTATTTGCGGCGAGCCGAAACTGGCCGAAATGATTGGAGACAAGCCGAGATGAGCTGAGACGAGGAGTCTTGAGGGACCCGGGAACTCGGGAAGACCCGGGGGACTTGGGTTACCCTCCGGGATTCATCGGGCTCATTAAGGACCCAAGGGACCTATGCCCCCCACCCTATCCCTTTAAACGATTAGTGCAAAATCAATAATCTGAGCAGTTTTTCTGCCTATGACAAACCTGCCCTTACTTTCTTCTTCACGGTACACAATTTTTTTATGTATTATAATGCTGTTGTATTTGTGCGGGTGTTCTTGTTTGTGATTTGGTGTTTTTTCTTCAGTCTGTGCTCGCACGTGCGTGCACGGACCATATGTAGTTTCTGGGGTTGACGACCGCCCAAGGGGGGAGTCTGCATTAAGTTCGCGTTGGAACTCCGGTGGAACATGGAAGCAAATAATAAGTAATTTCGGAGGTTGACCTGGACTGCGTAGCTATAAAACCTTGTGACGCGTTGCGGTTGGAGTTGATCTAATCCGTGTAGCCATTGACCTTGTACCAATTTCGACGATACTATCTGTGCGCACTGTCGCGCGTGCATAATACTTTCGGAGTTCTGAGTGGTTGGAGGCGGGGATTCGTTTCGGCTGAGTCTTTATCTTACCTGAATAAACAAATTGTGCCTCATCTAAACCGCGTAGCTGTAAACATTGTGTTGCGTTGTTGTCTGAGCTAAGTTTGTCCGTGTAGCCGTGAACCTGGTACCATTCTCGACGATGCTACCTGTACGGACTAGCGTGCGTACATATTACTCATGAAGTTCTAAATGATTGGTCGCCCTACGGGGGAGCCTATTATGACTCACGTCGAGGCTCTGGTGTAAATGAGGCTCAAATCTAATCGATTGGAAGCTGAGATCTGTTTCGTCTAAGCGTTTTTCTTATGCGCACCAGAGTGCATCTGACATAGCTAAAATTGACAAAAAAATTACTTTCAGCAGCGTTGTTTTTTTGCATGCTGAGGCGTGAGAGCCTACTGGAATCCATGATCATAGAGTCCTACGGAGGAGCCTATTATGAAATTCTACGAGAACCCGAATACAGTTATGCAAATTTGCTTCTCAACCTTTCAGTTAATGAGCTCCGACGAATTAATACTACTCTACGTTGAGCCTTCTCTGAATCTACGTTGAACCTACTCGGAATCTACGTTGAACCTACTCGGAATCTACGGTAAACCTACTCGGAATCTACGTTGAACCTACTCTGAATCTACGTTGAACCTACTCGGAATCTACGGTAAACCTACTCGGAATCTACGGTAAACCTACTCGGAATCTACGTTGAACCTACTCTGAATCTACGTCGAACCTACTCAGAATCTACGTCGAACCTACTCTGAATCTACGTCGAACCTACTCTGAATCTACGCCGAACCTACTCGGAATCTACGCTGCACCTACTCTGCCCCTCTTCAATTGCCCTACGGAGTAGTCGGCATTAAAGTCGCGCTGGGACTCCGGTGGAAAACAGAAGCAACTACTACTACTTGGGGTGGATGGATGATTATTAATTTTATAGATCATTAACATTAAATTTTAGTATTTTATCATTATTTCTTTCTTGGGCTCCATTATTTTTCTCGGCTCTTTTTTCATGATATATTTTGCATTGGTTTTCATCATATATTTCGAGGTTGGTTGAGAAAAGGTGACCCAGAGAAGGGGGGTACTAGTGGGACCCGCGGGACTCCGGGGGACCCGGGGTTTCGGGAACCCGGGGACTCGAAAGACCCGGAGGATTTGGGGGGCCCACTTACCCATCTGGGGCTCTTTGGAACACTCTGACCACCTTCGGGGACCCTCTTGAGGAACTTTGGGACCCTCTTGAGGCCCCTCTGAATAGTGGAACCTTTGTCCTCCCCCCCCAAATTTACGTTTAATATACTCTGTATCTATGTTAAACCAACTCTGTATCTACGGTAAACCTACTCTGTATCTACGTTAAACCTCTGTACCTATGTTGAACCTACTTAGTAGCTATGTTAAACCTACTCTGTAACTACGCGTTAAACCTACTCGGTATCTATGTTGAACCTACTCGGAGCCTGCGTTGGAACTACTTGGAATCTGCGTTGAACCTACTCGTAATCTAAGCTGCACCTACTTTGCCACTCTTCGACTGCCCTACGGGGGAGTCTATATTAACTTCGCGTTGGGACTCCGGTGGAAAACTGAAGCAACTCCTACTACTAATATGATCTAACTTGAGTACGAATCTGTGAGAATTGATGGTTTTCACGGCCTACCGGGGGTTCACGTAGGCTCGTGTCAGAACTGGTGGAGGTGGACCCTTCAATCTAATCCGGTGAAAATGGACCCCTCCATCCAATCCCATTGCTCGAGGTTTATGTCAGGACCGTATCTTTTATCTCAAGTTGAATGCGGAAGCCATTGAAGTAATTCAGAAATATCTCTACCAGTCTAAATCAATAGTTTTTTTTATCATTCTTCAGCCAAACTTTTCCATTTTTATCGTGTGACTTAGAAATGTGTAGATGGTTACGGTATTATAGCATTGTTCTAGGTGACTACGGCGCGTATTATTCGTATTCGTGATAGATTCTTGATGCGAACAGTATCCAAGACTGTAGGTTAAAGAGTATTTGTTGTTGTTGATGTTGATACAGAGTTCTATGAATTAGGTTATAATTGTCTACTGCAGTTTTCTACGTAGTTTTGTACAACACTCGTGGAAAACGAGTTTCAACGTAGGACAATAAAGGAGTTGTGTGTAGACTGTAGACACTGTTCACCAAATGTTAGCCTCCACTTCTACTTTAAATGGTAGATGCAGTAGGTAACTGCAGTTGTTCTTTTTAACAAGCTATCGTGTATGAAGCCTAATGTTGTGTATGTTGTTGTAAGTTTGTTGTTGCTTGCTCTTCTGTTGCTTCTGCTCTTCCAGTTCTATGATAAGTAATAAAATAATAAACTGTATATAAGTTCCGAGCACAAAGTCGTATGTAATGTAGGCTAGCCATCATCAACTAAAATACATCATTATTGCTGCCATCGATTTAAATTGTTATTTTGATTGCTTTCTTTAAAAGAACCCAACAATGCTAACTCTTCTGATGAAGCAGCTTTCAAATGAAGCTGCTTTGAGAAGAGAGTTCAACAACGTCAGTGGTTGAACTCTGATTCTTCAAGCATTCTTTTTCTCGAAAACTTGTTTCCACCCTTGCTGTTCTCGTGCGTGAGGTTCCCTGTCTGACTACTGACTTCACCCTTGCTGTTCTCGTGCGTGAGGTTCCCTGTCTGACTACTGACCTCACGCATGCGATCCCGTTTTCTATCACTTCTCCTCCATGACGGCGCGGTTTGACATGGGACTCACAAGCGCCACAAACCGAATATCCAATCTAAATTTTTTTCCAGTGTTATTCGAAGGATGTTTACTCGGTGATGCAACAACTGGTAAGCGCGGGTTCGAGTTTTGAAGCTTTGCGCAGAGGCAGTATCGTAACCAATGAGTGACCAGTGAGTTCGAAAACACCATCGCATACTGTTCTTCGCGTCTAAGCTCCAAAGTTTACAAGTTTCCAGGGTATAGAAACCTTTTTTTTTTGCTGTATCAAAATAAGAGCCGGTCACCGCTCTAAGCCGAATATCGCTCCGAGACCGAACATCGTCTCGTAAAGGTTAAAGTTTTCAACTAAATTGGAGAGATCGACTACCATCTCTTTAGAGCGAGAGCAATAAGGCACCTCAGAGGGATACCCCCTGGGGGTATCCCAGGCTCACCCGCCTTCCCGTGGTGTCCTCGTTATCCACCAACATTATTTTGTCCCTTTGTGTAAATACGTTTTCAGTTAAAAGATCCCTCCACCGTCCCCCCATTCAGTTTGTATCTACATCCCCCCCTTGGTGAACAAAGAGGTGAGCCCCCCACT
>SDVV010013921.1:0-14963 GCA_016164225.1 Gammarus roeselii | reverse complement strand
AGTCTGGTACATTGTCGTTATCTCGACATCGAATACTCTTGTCGCGACACTCGATCTCACCACCAAACGCTTACGACTGCATGTCACCCGTTGGCACACGCTGACAATGACACTCGGGCGTGACAAATGCAACTTACCGGCAAGCAGCATTGTCAACACGTGGTGGGACAAGCAGCATTGTTCACAAGTGGTGCCATTGTCAACTGGATTATGCTCTCTGGGTATATGTCAAAGCAAACTCTAACGCTCTCAATTCTCTTGAGCAAGTTCGACGAAAATTAATTTCACACATCGACGAAGAAGTTCTTGTTGCAGTATTCTAATTTTCCCAGAAACGGGTTATCTGATTTATTCAGCTGCAGGGTGACAATTTTGATTCTAGGTAATGAACCAAATAAAACTTCAAAACATATCATTTCGTGTGGTGCTTGTTTCAACTTTTTACGTTAATTAGTTATTTGATTTGTGAGCGTGAATTTTCGACCAGTTTTTCTGTATCACCCTGAAAATGTTTGTTGAAGCTAAGAATGTTTTGGATCATTTGTTCCTGATATCCATTTTTCCTAAAATGTTCAAACGTTGTAGGATGTCTTCAAATTGTAATTCAAACTGTGCCCTCATTCATATTTCTGGAAAAATGAATTTCGCTGACGAACATTTGTAGACTGAATAACGTTTTTACAAAAAAAAAAATAGAAGAGTCTACAGCGTTCAATACTATACCTATTATAACGAGTTATTTACTAAAAAGAAGACAACGTAATTGGTTACTTTTAACTCGCGTTTTGGTAGATGAGGGCACCAATTGTGAGGAGGGTCCTATTCATACGATTGTTTTCAGAATAATCGGTTTGAAGGAAAATTGACATCTCAGCTCAGAGCAGAAAGATTGAAATGAAATGGGATGTGGGGGTTGATCAGATATTGAGAAATTCGTGCTGTTTTCTGACTGCTTTAGAGTTTTTTTTTTTAATTGCGTTGATCAACTTATAAAAAAAATTACATAACTTCAATGGTTTGTTAAGTTTATTTTGATCGTGGAAAGGACGTTCCCAAATAGATTTCTTTGATTTTCTCACTCAATCAACAGCCTTCATGCAAAAATGAACGACTCCTTCCCAAAACTATTCGGATGAAAGTTTTATAATTAACATCCAAAGTAAACCAGCAAGGCATTAGGGTTAGGAGAGAAGGGCATGGAGGGTCGGAGACGAAACGGGGAGGGGCTGCAGCGAGGAGGGAGTGTTAGGAGAGAAGGGCAGGGAGGGTAGGAGACGAAACGGGGAGGGACTGCAGCGAGGAGTGAGTGTTAGGAGAGAAGGGCAGGAAGGGTAGGAGACGAAACAGGGAGGGGCTGCAGCGAGGAGGGAGTGTTAGGAGAGGAGGGCGGAGAAGGTTAGGAGAGAAACGAGGAGGGGTTGCAGTGAGGAGTAAGTGTTAGAGCTGAAGGGCAGGGAGGGTTAGGATATAAACGGGGAGGGGCTGCAGCGAGGAGTGAGTGTTAGGCGAGAAGGGCAGGGATGGTTAGGAGACAAACGGGGAGGGGCTGCAACGAGGAGTGAGTAACATGAGTGAATGGCAGAGTATGTGGTTTGCTAGACGGGGAGAGGAGGAGTTGCTGAGAGGGTGAGCGTTAGGAGATAAGGGCATGACGACGAAGGGAGGAGTTGCAAGAAGGGGTGGGTGTAATTAAAACAGAACACGAGAAAATGGTCATAAATAAGTTTGCCCAACCACCCTTTTTTGTGTCCAATATTCCCAGTAAATACCCACAAAAATAATTTATACGAACATCTTCAGCAGATAAATGTTCTGAAATCTTATAGAATTCAGCAGATAAATGTTCAGAAATCTTATAGAACAAGTAAACGCGCAAAATTGTGCCGTTTTCTCCCTTTATTTTTCCAGAAGCTAATAATAAATAGCAAAAAATCCTAAAATGCTCATAAGACTGACAATTTCTCTTACGGCCGGGCGAGCTAACAAGTTTAAATGTTTTCCAGTTCGACAACTTATGTTTTGATTTGATGAAACCTTATTTTTTAATTTTTGAAATAAAATAATTATTCTCAACGTTACCGATTTTTGAAAGCTCAGTATATTTTCATAAGAATGTTTGTAAGCGTAAAGGAACTCACAATTTTAAGTTTTCCCAGTTAATTAATTGTAACCGGATGCCAAAGTAATTATTTGCGATGAAACAACATAGATGGAAAGTAACTCCAGGCCGAACCTTTCATCCTGGAAAAACGTCTTGCATTGTTATTCTGGATAGAGCATGGAACACAATTTCTGCATTTAAAATTTATGAAGCGATAAACATTGATTTCAATTTAGAGCTTAATAGCCACCCACATTGTTGTTGGATTCCATCATTGCCCAAAATATATGGTCATTATTTTTTTAAACCTAGAGTAAGTGAAATTCCCTCCAAACGCTTGGTTTCATTCTAAGTATTCTGGTTGAAAAATACAATATTTAAACAATGTAATTCGACAGTATATTCTTTTATCGAGAATTTGGAACGCATTCTCACAGAAAGATGTGTAGAAAGAGGACTTCTTGTCATTGCGTTGACCTCCTCATCTCTCTCAACCGTAATTAAGGGAAGAAGGGGAGGGGTGCATTTTTGATCCACAGAAGAGGGCAATATTGGTTTAAACAATTAGGTAATTGCTATTGTGTTGCATGGGAGAGAAAACATTTTTTGAATGAAGGAATAATACGAGACATTTTAATAACTGAACGCAGTATTTATTGAAGATATTCTCATAACCACTATTCTTTTTACACAAATATTTACATCATTGAACAATCTCTAGACGTTATTTAATCCAGAGAAGCTCTTATGACATTAGATTATTCCCTGGTGGTTTTGCGCACAACATGTTTCCTCCATTTATTGTTTTCCTTCGGTTGCCGGTGTTCAGCAGAATGGTTGGCAGTCTTCGATTGCATAGAGTGAATAGTGTTAGTGAATTGAAGGACAGCCAGGATTAAAAATAACGATAACGGCTGAGGCAAAGGGTCAGCAACAAGCAGTGTGTGCCAGCGGAGTTTGATGGTGTGTCAGAGGCCATTGTTTGTGTTTCAAACGTCAAACGGAGCGGAACAACAATGAAGGCGAAAGTGCCATCAGCGACAGTTGGTGTGTCACACGTCAAAGCACTAGTAACAAGAGTGAAGGTGAGTGTGTCACTGGCTAAGGTTAGTGTGTAGGACGTAAAAAGTCTTTTAACAAGAGTATAGGTAGGTGTTCAGCTGCTAAGCTTTTTCTGCGTCAGACCTCAATTGGCGGGTAAAAAGAGTAACGGTGATGTGCCAGCTGCAATGGTCAGTGCGTCCGACGTTAATCGACGCGAAACGAGGGTAAATTGGACTGTGCCAGCGGCTGTAATTGTTGGTGTGCCAGATGTCAATATGCGCGTGACATGAGAAGAAATTATTATGGCAGCAGTTAGGAGCAAATGCTACTGAAATTGTCCGCAGCTGAGTTGTGAATTAAGTTTGGCAGAACACATGAGCCGTTCACATCAGTTTGTGATCGGATTTAGTAAAATGACTCATAGAAGGATAATTCTTGTTTTGTTCAGAAATTTTGCTTTATATCAACTCCAATTTGTCCTAATCTATTACTATCTTATCTCTCTCCATGAGGGACCAAACCTGCTTGCCGTTAATCCTCGTTGGTGTGCGCTATAAGATGATCTGGCGCTTTGACGGTGACGATCACTTATAGAAACTCACGGAATGGAGTGTCGAAAACGAAATTTGTTAACGAGATTTGAGGATTTGGGGTTTTGCCTGTCATTCGCAGGATTCAGTTTAAAGTTTTTTATGCTTGGATCATTGTAACATTCATGATGGGATTTTTCAAATAGGTAAAATGGTGCTCTGAATCTTGCGATGTTGTTATCATAAATGAAACCTCATATCTGATTAATTGGTCAATTAAATCAACTATCGATTCAATTGACTTGAGAACATCATAGTAATTATTGCACCAATGATCTCACAGACAACTTTTAATTAAGTTTCAATTACATGGAACTTTTATCTTATCAATGATCATAAAAATATTATACCACATGACGAAACAAATCATAATATATTCTGTTTCCGCAATTATGTCGTATCTCTCTCTTGACATCCAGATAATCGGAAAATACTGAAGTTCGGTTACCCATGCGTTATCTCTTGAGAGTTCTATGCAGCCTCGTCTTGCTGTTTTCAGACTATCTCTATGATCAATACCTGAGGAGTTGAAATATTGGGCCTCAATCTTGGTCCCCAATCGAACGATTATATTGCCACATGAGTTGGCGATGCTTCTATGATTGAAATCTGATAATTTTCCAGTTAAATTATCGTATAGACATAGACATACAGCCGTTTCCCCCTAGTTAGGAGGGTGGCTAAGTTAGGCTGACACAGAGGGGGGAGGCGCCCAACCTCCCCGCCACAAGACCACTGTGTCCATGCCGAGGCTCGAACTCGCGACATGCAGCACCAGAGGCTGACACTGCAATCGGGCACACTAACCACTCGGCCACGGGGTCCCACTCGGCCACGACCTTGTTCTGTACAAAATACGATGGGTACTGTAGGCATTGTTACATATCGCTTCCAAACTCAACCAGTCAGACCTGTTAGTTTATTCGAAAAAATATGTTGAAAAATAAGTGAAATAAGTATATGGTTCATTCCACATTCCTAACTAATGTATGCGAAGTGTCGGCAGCGTCATCGATGGACAAATCATCCATTTTTTTCCTCAAAATATGTGAACCCAAAAACCCACAGTTCCTTGACCTCATCGCTTCCATAAACCTTGCTTTTACGAGGCAGAGCTCGGCTCATAAATTTTTCTGTCCTTTCCTCGCAATGTGGACAAGTATTTCATCGACGTCTTTAGGCTTTTGTAATAAATCGCAAAGAAACCGCAATCGGGTCTCGTCCGCCAGCAGGGAAGTTATAGAGATTCTATCCCTTTATAGAGCGATATTTTGTAAGATTTGTGGTCATTCCTCTGGTCGCCGTCTATTAACAGCGCCTTATTTTTGGTCGGGCTCCCACGAGAACAGTATTTTTCAAAACGGGAGCAATTTATCTTGTCAGGGTCTAATGTCAAGAAAAAGCTGACACAAGAGTGTCAGTTTTTACTTAATCCTATTGTCAAAGATAGTGATGGTTTACTGTAGTCTACTCTGTAAGTTGTTGGATGCAATGCATAGCCAATAGATTTCATTTGTCAGCTTAAACGTGTTTCCTCTCAATGTGAGTCCGGGACTTCAATCACTATCCCCGCATTGTTTCTCGTTTTGTCATCAGACGTATGTATCAGTGCTCCACTTCCACTCTCCATTCTTTTGGAATGCCTCACAAATATTCTTCTTCGATCTCATATTATTAATAACTGTGTTTCAATGTCCATACTTTAATGATCTTATCAGCTTGAAGATCGGTTAGTGTTCGATGTGTCAGTTGTTCAAATAGCAAGTCAGCAATACTATTACGCGATGGCAGCGGAGTCGCGGCCAGTAATCTTTCCAAATCATCAATGGGGTCAATGTAAGGCAATATTGGGCGTCACTTCAAAATTGCCCAAACGGTTAGCCAGTATTGGCGTAAGCAACGCGATCAATGTTGAGATTATCATCAGAGGTCTGACTGTAGCAATAACATACATTGCGATGGGCGCAGGAAAAATCGTGAGGTCACAAGTACTGGACCATGACAAGCTAACAATTAAACCAAATTCTTCAAAAGAATTGCTCACGGACAGTAAAATATTTTACCCTTGGTGTTTTCCACCGCAGCTCAGTTTTTCTCATCTGTGTTATGGCCTTTTCTCAGTATTTCGTGTGGACTTGCATCTGCGTTATGGCCTTTTCTCAGTATTTTGTGTGGACTTGCATCTGTGTTGTGGCCTATTCTCAGTATTTCGAGTGGACTTGCATCTGTGTTATGGCCTATTCTCAGTATTTCGATTGGACTTGCATCTGTGTTATTGCATATTCTCAGTATATCGAGTGGACTTGCATCTGTGTTATCACCTATCCTCAGTATTTCGAGTGGACTTGCATCTGTGTTATTGTCTATTCTCAGTATTTTGAGTGGACTTGCATCTGTGTTATTGCCTATTCCCAGTATTTCGTGTGGACTTGCATCCGTGTTATTGCCTATTCGCAATATGTAGAGTTGACTTGCATTTGTTTTCTCATTGTCTCTTTTTCAGAGTTTCCTGTTTTCTCACCGAGGGTTTCAGTCAGTACAATAATGACAAATTTTGTCTTGATTTGGAAAATATCCAAATAATCAATAAACATGAGAAGAGCAGTCGATTAACTCTGGGACTGATTTTATTGAAAACTGTGTACGATTTTTCATCGCGGATGTGCACTAAAAATCACATGAGTTGGACGAGGTAAAAGTGAACTTCTTCAATTGGAAAATTCTTTATTTTACGGCAATTGATTCCCGTTTCCCACTGGCGTTAGGTTCCTATCAAAACAAACAGTGGCGAGGCGAAAAATTATAAACTTATTCGATGTTTTTATTCTTTTGAGGAATTTTACAGTATTCAGGTTCAGAGGAACCTCATCTCTAAGACCTCTTACCGTCTAATTCATCGCGAAGATAGTTCTGTCTAGTCTTCAACAAACGAACTAATAAATGACTGTCTAGGGAGCTTTTCTGTGTATGAAATCGCTGGAATAAAGCGATATGAAGTAAGCAAAGTTGTCTGATTTCAATAATATATACCATTACGGATATGAATAATAATGAAGGATTTTTATGATGAGGGTTTTTAGTGAATTATAATTCGAGGTTTCAGATGCAATGGATTATTTACGATCTATTGAGGAAAAATTGGACGTGTAAATGGAAAATGTGTTTAAATATTATAACGTATATGTATATTGAGTCACGTATATATGTGTAGACGAAAGTGTTCTCTAATACAAAAACGCACCATATCAATCAAAGCTCAACCTACAAATGTATTAGCGTAAATGAGAACAGTCATTTGTGTTTGATCTAATGCAATACGTAGCCAGCTTTGCAAACATAAGAAGATGGTGACTATTTTAATCGAAGCAAATCATAATAATGCTTACAATAGCAGGTCTAACCAGATTTGATCACACGATATTTGACACATCTCCAATTCTAAGTGTGGAATGAAGAGAATTGGAAGCCTTTGCTGTTGTATTATTTTGATGCTAGTCAAACACCTGTCTAGGCCTGACAAAGACTGTAATTGTTGGGCAATTATCTGTCAATATTGAGATAATGTTTTACATTCATGATGGGCCGACTTTGTTCTTGTTTTGGATTCATTGCTCGATTTTGGGAAAACCTCTTTTGTTTTTGGGCTATAATGTGAGTTTGATAGGCAAGCATCTTTCGTTGTAGGCAAATACCGTTCGTGTTTATGCAGATATATATTTTTTTTGTTGACCAAACATCTTTCATTGATGAGAAAACAAGATATTCAGTTTCCATAACTTATTCTGATTGTATTCAAGCGCACAATGAAGTAAATGATATCGATCATAATATTGGGTGATGGCGTTAGGATTGTGATCCGTCATTTTGCCCTTAACGGGTTATATGGTCCTGCCAAACAGTATTTATTTCAATTGCTTTCAAACTGAAATTGTAATGTTGTTACCTCATTCCGACTTTTAGCTTCTCAATTATGATGAAAAGCTGATATTTGTTCCTCTTTAGGAAACTGAAGAGGAAAACCTTTCGGCGCAGTCGACTGTGAAGTATTTTTTAAATTCTAAAATATACATTAATTTGTATCGAGTAATGTAGTAGGTTGCACATAAAACTTGGCAGTTCCAAGGAACAAATGAGTACGTTCGTATCTGACTCAATTTTATAAAACACAATAAATTCAGAGTTCAACTTTACCGAAAATATATTTTATATCCAATAAATTTTGGGACCAACTTTATCGAACATTGTGTTTTGCTACACATAATACTTGCTTGTTCTATGAAACAAATGAGTACGTTCATATTTTTTGCCAACGTCCACGAAAATATGTGATACAAGTATTTTTGGACATGTTGTATGACTCTAGTGCATATGGTCCGGATGTATCTACGTTTCATTATCTCTAGAGGTGTTTTTTTCCATTTTGCGGTACATCATATAGATTGGAGGATTAGCCTCAGTCGAGGATATGTATACTTGTTCGGAACGAGAGTAGGAGACGCTCTCGTTCGTCTAACCTGTTCACTAATGTCAATACGGGGCCCACTTCACCACCCGTCGCTGATGCCATTATGGAACCCAATTCACCATCCATCGCTGACGCCAATTAAGGACCCACTTCCCCAACCGTCATTCCCTTTATCAAGTGGTCTCCTTCAGCCCCCTCTCTATCCTAAGTCCCAGGCACCTTCGTTTACTGTTCCCTTCTTTGCTTCTGCCGTCACCCCCACCCGTTTCCTTTCCACGAAGAACTCTTCGAGTGAGTAGCTGATTCTATTAAGCCGCCTGAATAACTTCCCTAATGAACTAATCAGAGGCAGAATTAGTGCTGGGCTAAAAATCTCACTGATTGCAGTAGTCCAAAACGCGGTAATTAAGCCTCGTGCGCACAAGCAAACATTTCCTCAAAAGGGATTTACAATCCTAACGAATCCGGTAATTGACGCAGCTTCTAGATCACAGCAGCCTAGTCGGAAGTGAGCGGCGATTAACCCTATTAGGCACGCAACGAGACGTATCGACTGAGTCCCGCTTTTGTATGTTTTTTTAATACGAATTTTCATTCACCAGTTGCTGATTAACTGTTATAACTAGGTAACTGACCTTCAGGCATCCTTCAGTCATTCAAATCTCTCTTGCCTGTAGTATAGTCAATCGATAAGATCTTGCCAAGGAAATAAGAATAATAAGCCCTTGAGTAAAAGTTTTACTGGAACATTTACCCCACTTCCAGTTAAGACCGTGTTGTCTGAATGGGAGCTGACGCTCATGTAAAAGTATATAATTGTGTTATTTGTAGACACAGTAATAATTTTTTTGACATTTTATTAAACGATTATATTGATGATTACTGAATTGAAGAATAGCCTGAAGGTGATTAACATATGATAGCACATTGAAGAATTATGAGCGAGCATTAGTTTTGTGTGGGATTGGATTTTAAACACCACGCGTGCCTGATAGGTTAACCGGAAAATTTGTGCTGAAGTGTTGGGGAATCGGGTTCTGACAAGCAGAACTATCCATAGCCTGATTCTTATGATTTAGGCATAGGCATCATTTAAATTACACAGAGAACAGCTGCAATTACGCCTTTCATTTCGGATCGTCTCTTCGTTGGCAGTTTATGACGGCAGTTATACGAGACCCGTTATATTATTAACAACGTACGTTATAGAGATAAAAAAAATGTATTCAAATTTGGACTGTATTTAAGATTTGGACAAGTAGATAAGATTTGGACAAGTAGATAAGATAAAGTCGTCAGGCTGTTTTACTGACGGGCTCTCCTCTGTTAGTACAAATAATGATATAGTTGTTCTGTCTTCATGCAATCGGAAGTACACTCTCTGTCTCAAGCATACAGGCACGTATCTTCAAACTGTACCCAGGAGATATTATCAGATAATTTGGTAATAGAAGTCAATAAAAATCTTGATAGACTGGTAGGTGAAGCAGCGGCAAGATATAGCCTTGACAGCCACATGCACTAGAAGTTGTGTCTCTCGGTAAACCTCAAAGTAATATTATTCATCAGTGATATCTGCATGTAAAGATACTAGAAATTATGAACAACATAAGAAATCACAGTTTTTTGTTTGAATAGTGTATTCTTTAGAAGTCTTGATGTTCACTTGTTTTGCTTCTGTCCTACAACGCCAGCAAGCCACATCCCGCTGAGCTATTACCTGACCAAAGAGAGTCATGGAGCGCCTTAGGCATCGATTTAACTGCAGCACTCCATTTTGAAACTCGTTAAGCGGCCGCCCCTTGCCAGCGAAACAGCACAGAGCAACTGCAGTCACCGTCAGCACTGGCTGCTGTTGGTGGCAGCCGTTTTAATAGCTCAGTGGGTCTCTGCTGAGGGTGGCAGGGGCAAAATATCTCATAGGCCACAGCTGAAGGGAGCAGGGCGAGAAAGCTTAGGGTCATTGCTGAGGGTGGAAGGGGAGAAAAAACTCAGGGACAAAGTTGAATGTGTCTGGGAGGAAATAGCTCGGGGGCCACTGCTGAGGTTAGCAGGGGCGGGATAGTTCAGAGCAACTGCTGAGGGTGGCAAGAAAGAAAACTCTCATGGGCAGCAGCTGAATGTGTCAAGTAGGAAATGGTTCTGAAGCCTCTGCTGAGGGTGACAGGGATGAAAAAATTCCGGGCAACTGACGAATGTGGCAGGGAGTAAATAGCTCAGGAGACACTACTGATGGCAGCATGGGCGAAATAGCCCAGGGGCCACTGCTGAGGGCGGCAGGGGCAAAATAGCTCAAGAGCCACTGCTGAGTGTGACATTAGCATAAAAGGTAATGGTTTCCTGGGATATGCTGAAGTAGGTTTTTGCTCGTCTGTTAAAACTCATTTTTTAAGTTGATAATAAATAATTGCGGGTAGAAGGATGGATTTGTTGATACAAAGTATTGCGCAGACTATTATTGACCACTCTAAAATCAGGGAAGTCTGGTTCAGAGTTTCTTCAACCATAATGGCAATCCATAACAAAACTTCTTCGTTTAAACTTATTTCATGACAACAGAATAAATCGAGATGAATTTCAACATTTATCCAGAACACATCGAATTGATTAAATAATTGCAATGTTATCCAATGTTTCCATCAGTGCAGCAGCCGATGTCGAAAGTATTTATCCTCTGGTAATTTAGACTACGACAGCAGTTCACAAATGTATGTCTCCTCTCGAAGCAGAACACAACAATATTGTTCTCCGGGAAGTTTAGACCGACAATGTAGAGAACAGTTCAGATTGAGTGGGGTAATTGTCAGCTGCCGAACAAAGTTGATGTTGTCTTAAAGATGACGCATTAGAAACTTGATACCTTTCCAAATGTGACCTCATCAATACTGTTTGTAAAGGAACATTTTTTATACATTGCTTGTCAATGTTTTAATTTGGTAAAAAAAGTAATTCCCTGAGAATCGCGCCCTATTAAATCATGACCGCTGGGTTTACTCCATCGCATCGGCCCGCTTCTCAACACATGACTGAATGAGTGTTCATTGAGCTCAAGATGGTAATAGTAAGAAATTTAGAAATTCATTTTCCTTTTCTACTCACGTGTCACAGAACACCAGGATTAAATGAAATTAACGCCTTTTTGTGACCGCTTACAGTTATAAAAACTTATGTGCAAGTACTATTTGACAGCATTGTGCAAAATTGTACGCAATTTGCTGATAAAGCGTCAACGACCGATTGAACTGTAAGCCAATGCCAAATATTAATAACCCGTAAAAACCGACATTTCAAATTTCAAACTATATAATTGAAGCACATGCAGTCACCACTATGTCACTGTTTTTGACGGTAAGAAAAACCTAATAATGGCGCAAGTGTTTTCAGAGTTTAACATGCCACTCCTATTTAAGGTCTGCTCAACAATTCTCCACTGGAAATCGCTGTTCCCTATGGACTACTCAAAGAACCCAGGAAGTAGGGGCTTGGGTTATCGGGTTCCCGACTGGATCCAGATAATATTTTGGCGGGGCTGCAGTGACACAAGCAGGAAGAAAGGTCCTTCAGATATGTAACTACTTCATATGCTTCTGAAAAGCCATAAAAAAACATTATACCGATTTGCAAATGTTTCCACGAATAAAATCAAAATGGTAACGATGAAGCTGTGAATGCAAAGGTAAAACCAAAAATTCGGATTTCTGTCATCAACTTCGACAGGATTTTAATTTGTCGCGTTCACAAAAGAGCTTTTCAAACAAAATGAATTTCTTGTGCACGAAACATATGAATAAAATAAGATTATTTTATTCACAAGATGTCTCGTGGTATTCTGTAGTTACAAAGAACTCCTTACATCGGGAATTCCCATTTAATCGGGCGTACAACGTTATCGACATTGGAACACTTTTTAAATTACTCATTGAGGTTTATAATTATATGAAAAAAATTGTGCAGTGAACTCCACGTTGGAAAGAAGTATCCAGAAGACATTTTTTGGGGGACATGTTTCATTTCAGTCATGCATACGGACGTGTATATCTATGTTTCGCTATCTTGAGAAGTATTTTTTTGCTGTTTCACATAACGAATACAAAATGGAATCTACGAGCATTTTTTGACTTTATAAAGAAAAAATAACAATCGTGGTTGGACTTACTTTAGTTCCCCAAATGAATAAAGAAATATAAACGAACCTTCACCAGTGACCACGTACTATTCCACCAGCATTAAGAAGTGTCATGAGCTCCTTTAGTATTACTTTTAGTTACACGAGTGAAAAATACCATCGTAATAAAAAAAGCTACATGCACAAATGTCAAAATATCAACGTAATAGTTTTATTTGCTGTTCCTGAAATCTGTCCAGGATAGTTGGAAACTACTGTCTCATCACGGTAATGTGTTTTTGTACATAGTGCAATTTAAATGCTGAAATACACACACTGTTCGTATACCAAACAATTAACAAACTACTTCCATCAAGTATCATCGTCGAGCCTCAAGTCAACAATATCCCGCTCGGTAATGACATCTTCTTTCTCAATATTCCATCGCTGTTTCAAGATCGCCCTTAAAAGCACTAGTAATTTTACCGTAATTGGCAAGTTAGTAAATATGCTTTTTAAACTAGCCCGAGAAATTTGCTCTCAAGCTCTTGTGACCGGGATGGTAGGCATCCAGCTAATGCTCACTGCATACAACATATTTTCTCATGTGTTTTGGCATTCTTGTCCTAAAAGTCAACCGGAAAGCCCAGTATTGAAGTTATTTCCCCTCTTGAAAACACTCTCAGCGATTGTGAGTCGTTTGTTGACGTTGCAATTGGAGGGACGTTTATTGACATTGCAATTGGAACATTGCAACTGGAGTGGCGCTGCAACAGAAAAATGTCTCAGATTAGCAACTGAAATGCATTGGAGAAATGACTTCAGGAGATGGAAAACGGTTCTTGATCTAGTTCATTTAATAATTGAATTGGGAATGAGGATGGGACATTACTTGAAAGATGAAACACACCATCACGTTTCAAAATGACAAATTGTTGATTTGTGTACCTGAAGAAATGTAATTAATCCAACATTGAATTAATTCCTCATTAATTATAAAAACTTTAACCCCATTTAACAATATATTTAGGGAACCAAATAACAGTCATCATTTTATGCCACTAAACTAACGACGCTGCGATCGTATAGCAATATTCATTCAATTGTACAGTACAGAACTATTCGAAATAAGCGAATTCCTCTGCACGTTGAAGAGCGCTTCTGTGTTAACCGTTGCAATCCACTCATCCCTTGAAGCCCGCACTGTCGATGGCATTGCGGTCCGTAGGATGTGAGGCACGACAGGAATGGTAATCAAATAGACAGTATGGGACTGAATCAAGATAGGGAAGGAAATACATCGAAAGGCTGCGTTGGGGATGAGACGACGCGACCTGGTCTGAAGAGTGATAGGAATAAGGAAAAGATGAAGAAGCGGACGAAACCAAATGGGACTTGGTAGAAACGGTGTGATTCGAAGTGCTCTGGTGGAAATAGTGATGGGACAGAGTAAAAACGATGTGAGTAAAAGAGGTCTCGTAGAAACATTGAAAAACGGTCTAAGTCAAGGCGGTAGGCTGGAAACAATGATGGGACTATGAACAAAATATATGCGTGTCAGATGGGGGCCTGAAACAGTGTTGGGAGTAAGGAAAAATGGAGTGTGTCAAATCGGTCTGATAGAAACTACGATGGGACTAGGATGGGAGTAAAAATTAACAGTGTGATGAGGATTACTGCAGAAGTAAGAAGAATTAAGAAGGGAAATGAACAGTGATAAATTAACACTTGTATAAAACTTTGCCTTAAGTAAAATTAAATATTTTATTTTAGGCCACATTCTTCGCGAAGGGCGTAACACCATTGGAGTGTGAGTCTATCAGTTTCGTTCCAGATACACACAGACAAATTATACATTGCTTTATACTCAAAAGGAGGGTTTCACGTGCTCATGATATTTATGTTAAGTATTCATAAGTTGCATTGAGTGAATAAGAAACTGTTCATATAAGCGCCTGGTACAGTGCTCAGGATAGTGTCTAACTTCTAACTGTTGGGCCAGTCTCCCAGTGGTCTTTTCTATTCTACGTTCTCCCGTGAAGCGCGCTCTTTAGTGAAAACAGGCATGAGCTAGGGCCATAAGACCCGCTATTGGCTCCTCTCGTTTCCTTGGACGCCAAACACTAATCCAAAATGTTAACTGTGCCGTATCCCAACCGCTGGCGAGGCTGCATCGTTAGCAGCATAAATCCAACTTTATTCCTCTTAATTAGATTTGTATTAATGAGAGCGCCTCCTTTAACTTCTTCTTAACGAACTGATCGAACGAATAAAGAGAATTAACTTCTATGAGAGGAGGCCTACGGGATTGGACGGGTATGGGAGGGAGGGAGGAGGGGTTAGCGATACTGGAGATTGACCTTCGTATGAATGTGTGGTGAAGTAGAGATGTAAAAGAGTTCAGGGATACTAGACACCGTTGAGATGAACAGGATACCTTACTGTCTTCAATTTAGACCTCTCCAGCCAACCACTCGGCCGTGGCCGAATATTTAGCGTGTCCGACTGCAGTGTCAGTCTCTGGTGCTGCATGTCGCGAGTTCGAGCCTCGCCATGTACGAAGCGGTCTTGTGGCGGGGAGATTGGGCGCCACCCCCCTCTGTGTCACCCGAACTTAGTCACCCTCCTAACTTGGGGGAAACAGCTCTATGTCTATAC
>SDVV010013920.1:0-14963 GCA_016164225.1 Gammarus roeselii | reverse complement strand
ATATATACATATATTTTAAACTAGGATCCCTATTTCGCATTGAATTAAGTTGGTTGTTTACCGATTATTGCAAAGATAAAAAAAATATTCCTTCGTGCGATTTTCTTCCAACAATAGACGAATATATATATATATATTACTCCCATCAGTCTGAGCAAGTCCATATCGCTTCTACCTTTGTCTCATAAGCGAGCGCATTGAGTTGGCCCTTAGCCACACATGGCACATCGAACAGCTACTCTAATTTGCATACGTTAGGCAGCACATCCTATGCCTAATCAGGTCCAGCACAGAGCTGTACTGTGAACAAACACACAAACAAATATCGTTAGATTGTGTGAATGTATTCTAATCTAGTTAGTACTTTCCCGTTTTAATTAAGTCAAGTACACATTTGTACATAGTTTCTCATTATTTTGTTAATCTCAAATTTTTGGCTAATGATTTGGCCCTCATTCTTCTTGGATTTGTTGATCATATTACAAAGAATTTGTCAGAATCGTATTGGTAAAGAGGTTCTCAAAATTTTGTTTACATTCCAAAAAACTGTTAGAATCGTTTCTGTGAATAGGTTCTCAGAATATTGTCTGTCTCGATTTATAGCTAATTATTTGTCTCTCTTTGTTTCTAAATTTGTCGTTCGCTCCTTATATTGTACTTGGGAGCTTTCTCTATAAATCGTATGTAACCATCAGGGAACTGTACACTAATGAAATCGGCTACTGGCAAGGGACTCTTAGAGCGCATTTTGATTATTATAAATTTTTGTTCAGATTTTCTTTGCTGCTTCACATAACTGATTCCTTTAAACATTTCGTAAGTGTTTATGCACTATAAGAAACATTTGGTAAGAATCATTTGGTAAACCGGACCGAAATGTTTGTCGTTCTCAACTTTCTAAATTATAACGTATATGTGTGCTGCTTACACATATTATTTTAAATTTACAATTATGTAGTGTAAGGTAATGAAGCTATATAAAAATTTGAACATACTCGTCAGACTAAGAAGAATTTCATACATTCTATACGAATCTGTGTTCAATTGTATACAATCCCATGAGAATAAAAGTTGAGCGAGTTTCTTCGCAGCTCTTCGCAACGTGTGCTTTCAAAATATTGTCATCAATATAAATCGCTTTTTATTAGCCCTAGCATAGCAGCTACTAAGTCTAAGAATTACTTCTTCTACGTGTATAACGGTGTATCAGACTTTTTGACCATACATATTGATCACCTTTTCACCTTCTCATCATCGTTAACCATCTACTCAAACAATACCCACACACGATCTTGCACAATATAAGGTCACGAGTCCTCCTCTTAACGCGGGGCCCTAAAATGAAAAGTTAGTAAGAATTCCTCTAAGCCCTTCTAAGTAGTTCACTTCACTGATACTTACCTCTAGTTAAAAACATGTCGCCCCAAAGCCGCACCGTCAACGAAAGCAAATCCTGTTGCATCTGTTACAGGGCAAAGTGCGAGAAATGCGCATGTGCCAAGAAGAACAGGGACTGAATATCATGTAAAAGCCAAAAATGCACCAGAACCAACAAGCCTATAAACAAAGAGCTACCGCATTGCCCAAACACTCCGGTGGCCAGCGCATTTGCCCCAAAACGCGATAAGGAGAAGCCCATCCATTCCCACAGGGTAGCTCATTTGGTGATAGATACTCACCCAGCGCTGCTGAACTCTCCATCTCCCACTTCTTAGACCTCTGAAACTGAGTCCATAATCCCCATTTCTCCGTCCGATACCGAGCCTTCAATCGTAACCTCAACAGAAAAATCCGTAACAGCAAAGCCGGCTCAATGCGAAGCATCAGGCACCAGAGTAACCTATATAGGCGCGAATATGCCCTGGAGATATGGGGGCACGAATATGCCTTGGAGATATAGGGGCACGAAAAGGACATGGAGTTATGGGGGTACGAATATGCCTTGGAGAAATGGCGTCCCTAAAACGTCGTGGTGATTATTGATTGGTTATGGTTATTAATGGTTTGTAAATAGTTATTGTAAAGGGTAAGTATATTTGTATGATTTACAGTTTATTTAATTGGCTTATCCGCAAGAAATGTTGGCCTGGTACATAGGAGGTTGGCTGTATGTGTATGATTTAATTATCTTTTAAATGGTTAATTTTATATCGTGATATTAGTATCGCAGGCACCCCTGTTATTTCAATGGGTTTGTATTGCTCGAACATTATCGTACTTAGGGTATTAGTAAACGATGTAGTAACCGTTGTAATAAGATATAAATGCTCGTCAGTATCATACCTAGGTTTGACATCTAACTCTTTATTAGTTAATACCATAGTATGTAGGTTCTTTGTTATTATAGAGCAAAAATCTATGTTATTTTATTAAATCCATCCGCTTTTTCCCCTTGTATGTATGCATATATATATATTTCGTCCGGACACAGCGTTAAGATTCAATTAGTAGCCGTAAACATTATACGTTCCCGTATTTTCAATCCGTATGACTATAGACAAGGAAACATACATATTCTAGTATATATTTATTTAAATGTATTACATGGTTACATAGAAACACTTACATCAATCTACTTTCATCATTTTTGTAGCGGTTACAGGGGTATACGTTCACATATTTTCAATCTACATGACTATGGACAATGAAACATGTTCAAGTTTATTTTTTATTTATCACATGGTTACATAAGGAGCATTTACATTCTAGGAGCAGTCATTTGGAAATGATACCACTGATCGCTATAGTAGCGGCAAACCTCTATCCGTCAATGTCATACAGTGACCTTATCTCGAGTCACACTCCTCTCGTGACCCTGCCTAATAGCCAGATTGCATCTCTACTTGTCAGTTTACGGTACCTTTCATCACTTGCCACGTTGCTGGTAGGATTATTGTTATAACACATTTGGACGTGCAGTAGGGGACCCCTTAGGCAAAAAGTTGGATCCGCTTTGGGAAATGGGTTGAGATAAGCTTGCTCGTATAAATTAATGTTCGTCCACGGAACTTAAGAAGAAAGATTATGAAAATGAAATTGCTGCCAATGCCAGAACTAATCCGACACAATTTTTCTGTTATATTTCGGTCAAAAAAAAATCTAAATCTGTAATAAGTCCTCTCGAGAATGATTTTGGTGAGCTAGAAACGGACGACACCATAATGAGTGTTCTACTTAATGATAACTCATGTTCTGTATTTACGTTAGAGAATCAGGATATTCCTAATCCTGAGGATATCATAATGGCAAATCAAATTGAAGCCCTCACCACAGTGAACTTTTCCCCCACTGAAGTTATTAAATATATAGATAAATTGAAAGTCACCAAATCTCCAAGTCTAGACCAAATTCATCCCAGAATTCTAAAAGACACTAGAAACGAAATCGCCGAACATTTATCAAACATTTTCACCAAATCTCTCACAAATGGCACCTGCCCTCTGAATGGAAAGAGGCCAATGTTACCTCAATTTTTTGAAAAATGGGAAAAAAAGTGTCCCGGCAATAACCGTTCAATTTGTCTCACCTCAGTCATTGGCAAGTTGATGTAAAGTTTGATAACGGATAGAAATACAAAATTCTTAGAATCAAACAAATCGATTGGCGACACCCAGCATGGCTATAGACACAGCCGATCCTGTCTCACGAATCTGATACTCTTTTTCAGAAATATAATCGAAATGTATGACATAAAATCTCCAATCGATATCATGTACCTTGACTTTCAAAAGGCTTTTGATAAAGTCCACCACAAGCGCCTAATTAGTAAATTGCACAGCATCGGTATTTGAGGCTAGCTTAACAACTGGATAAAATGCTGGCTTACAGACAGACCGCAGCGAGTTGGACTTAACGGAGCTTCCTCCCCCTGGGGTAATGTTACAAGCGGCGTGCCTCAAGGATCCGTGTTAGGGCCAGTTCTCTTTATAATATTCATTAACGATCTCGATAGCAACGTACTCTCAAACATTAGCAAGTTTGCAGACGATACTGAGATCGGAGGAAAAGCTCAAACTGAACTAGAGTGCCAGCAGATCCAACTAGACTTGAACAAAATTGTTGATTAGTCAGAAAAGTGGCAAATGAAATTTGATGTAGACAAATACAATGTTATGCACATAGGTCCTCATAACCCCAAACACGAATATTCGATGTCTGGAAAGAAACTCATTCCCGTCACCAGAGAGAGAGGTTTAGGTGTCTTCATTAGTAACGACTTGAAAAGCAGCAAGCAATGTAACGATGCTGCCGAGAAAGGCAACAAAAAGCTAGGTATGATATCCCGCACTACCTCGTACAAAAACCAATACAGTAAGCTCAAATTATTTAATGCATTTGTTAGACCGCATCTCGAGTATGCCGTTCAATTTTGGTCTCCATTCCTTAGAAAAGACGTTATTAAACTTGGGAAGATTCAACGTAGAGCTGCCAAATTCATCCCCTCGCTGCGGAATAAATCGTACGAAGACAGGCTTCGTGAACTCAATCTTTATTCGCTGGAGAAACGTCGAGTCAGAGGCGACATGATAGAAGTGTGGAAGATTATGAAGGGTAAAGAAAACGTCGACCGAGTGAGCCTTTTTACTCCAGATCCAAACAGAGAGACTAGGAACAATGGATTCAAAATCGTTGGGGAACGTTTCTCACCCGACATCACGCGCAATTTCTTCACGTATAGAGTTGTCGAAGAATGGAACAAACTTCCAGCGGTGGTTGTAAACAGCAATACAATCGAAACGTTCAAGTCGCAGCTCGATAAGTTCTACATAAATCGCCGATAAATAGCTAAGCCGTTCCCTTTAATGTTGTTATAAAAAAAAACAGAAATAGCACACGAAGCTCTCCTAGACGTTCTACTTCAGAACTAATCCTCTTGCTAGCAAAAGGCAACCTAGTTCGGGCCAATAGGCCTCTTAGACGTTCTACTCCAGAACTAACCCTCTTGCTATCAAGAGGCAACCTAGTTTGGGCCAATAGGCCTATTGTTGTCTTCCTACACTTGTAAACACTTGTAAACACGGTGTTAGGGCTTATTGATTTTGACGTACCCGCAAGAAATGTTAACCTGGTACATATCGATTTGGTAGTATGTGTAGGATTTTATTATTTTTTAAATAGTACATGGCAATTTGGTATTTAATCGAGTTGGCTGTATATAACGTTATATTTAGTTTCGCAGACACCGTTATTATTATATTTATTTTTTATTACATATTTACATAGTGGCATGGTTACATGGGAACATTTACACCATGTTAAGAACATTTTCATCATATTAAGAGCGGTTGCAGGCGTATACGATCACGTGTTTTTTTCATCCGTGTGACTGTGGACAATGAAACATACATATTCAAGGATATATTTCTTTATTTATCACATAGTAGCGTGGCTACATAGGAACATTTTCATCATCATGTTAGGAACAGTTTCATCATATTAAGAGCGGTTGCTGGGGTATACGTTCACGAATTTTTCAATCCGTATGACTGCATGTGGACAACAAAACATGGTCATGAATATATTCATTTATTTATTGCACGGTTATATAGGAATATTTACATATTAGAAACATTTAGAGAATAAACTGAAGACGTAGACGCACTTTCGTTATTCACCCGACTACAATCACCAAAGACGGCCTCACCCGACTTACGTCTCCTCCCTGTTAAATCCATGTTTACATCAGTATCATCATCCACGACACACCGCTTCCTCTTTTTAGTGACGGCAGATTCAACTTCGATGAATTTTTTGGGTATGTTGGATGCCGGTGGAAAGAGTTGTGCACGCATCGACATAGTAGCGCATAATTTCAATCCTACTGAGGTAATTTTAATATAGCGTACAGTTTGAAACTGGCACGCTTGCGCGCGAATGTTGTGTACTGTCTCAAAGTGTGTGTGTATGTTTTCTGGTTATGGTTATCTCTGTATTGGTCATGTCGGAATTTTGCTTTGTGTCTGGTAACTGACACCTTATGAAGCGGATTTGTGCCGTCGGACTTGAGCAACATACTGTAACACTATGGTTGCAAGCAAATGATTTCCTTCTAGTAGTAGTTGGCTGTTTCGCTTTTCAGTAGTCCCAGCTGTCCTTTCGTTGTTTCATTGTACAAAGAATTATTTTTTGGGGTATATGAAGAAGTCCATGTATTCATCCGGAGGAGCTTTCTGCATTTCCGTCTCATTGCCATCCACACCTTTGAACTGGAGCAGCAACGAGTCGGTGTCCGAGTAGATGAGCGTGACGTTGTCACCGTATTTGGGTTTCAGTGTCGCATAAAAGAAGCTGCAGACTTTTGCTTTAGCTTCTGTTTGGAGCTGATGAGATGTATATTTATTTATCTACGATACCTTAGGTAACCGAGTGCAATTTCAATTGCAGATAATTTTATCGCATTTCCAATGCAAGGCAAACTGTATTGCAATTCATTGCATGTCATGTTGCATAACTGCAAATTTCATTGCTAGACATTCGAGTTAAATTTAGGATATTGCAGACAAACATTTATAAGCTATATTTTTATTGCTAATACTTTTTTTACACATATATATTTAAGAAATTACATGGGTTTATCATTTATACGAGAACATAACTATTCACTCCGACAATTCGATAGGAACACCTATGCGAAACATGAGGAATGATTTCGACCGCCCGCTCTGGTCTTATGTTGATCCTCGGTATCAGTGGCATTCTGCGGTTTCTTTATCGATGATGAGCATTATTTCTCACCTAGAGGTGTCGGCTCATCATATTGGTGTAGGATTTATCATCTGGGTGTTTCTTTTCTCTGATCTATTGGGTTCTAGACTGCTGTATGCAGCACTTCCAAACCTAACCTTATAACCGAAACTTTGTTTGTAGTCTTCAGCGAGCTTTTAATCGACGCTATTATTTTATTATAGTTACATGTTTATGACATCGAATCGTTTCAGTTTTTTTCTTGCTGCGCCGACATTCCCATACAGTATATTCCAGCAGATTTCTGAAATATACCTAATTCTCCTAGCACTCAACCGTTTGAGACATGATTCTTTCTCTTCGTGTTTCATTTCCGACAATTTAGAAACAAAGTAAGTTATACATTTGAATTTATTGTACGATTTTACACTTCTTATATTTGTTACCGTTTTATTATCCCATTTGATAATTTGTTTGCCTTCAACTTCATCAGATTTTTCTTCACATGACATCTCCTCGGTATCACTATCACACGTTTCACCATCAGCGGTACTGGTGTCCATTTTACTTAAAGTATCCCACGTTTTTCCCATATTTTCATTATATTCCATTTCGTCTAAGGTTTGAGTGTACTACCCCCATTTCACCCAATATTTATACGTTCTACGTTTGGATGTTAGAGGTAAAGCACTTTCATTACTGTTCGAATCCTGTTGAGCACTGTCTATCTCATTATTTTGGAACTCAGTTCCGTTTTATTTTGTTCTATCAATACGCCCTTTTCATCCTTAAAGCTTGTATTTTTCTCGTCCACTTTTAGGATTATCACATTCAAGATGATGCTGACTTTTGAGGTGTTGCCAAAACCCCAACGTGGATTTTGATTTGCTTAATTTTATCTCCGCACTGCAAATAACACATACCCCCGTATTGCCCTTTCTGATAAAATATTTCCATTTCAAACATGGCGACACCCTTCTATAACAAAAACATACCGTTAACTAATTGAGAATAAATCTTATTCCAATTTTATGTATACTATGACATGAACATACAGGGTTGATGCCGGCATAGCTCATCGTGTTGGTAAGAGATCGGTAAAACAGGGTCCTGATCGTCGTAAAATACTTGTCAAGCTTTGCCGCAGGGAAGTGAAGAGTGACATCACTAGTGCGTGTCGAGAACTAAAACCCTCCAACCTTCTCATAAATGAGAGCCTTACCCCAGTGAGAAGCACCATCATGTATGTACTGCGTAAAGCAAAGCGTGCATTCCCTGATGAGGTAGCTGGGTGTAATTCAAGAGACGGCAAGGTTTTTGTGTGGGTACGGCCTCCTAACCCTGATGCTCCTCTCTCTCGTAACTCAAGGATGACCATAAATACTCACCAGTGGCTTGTGGACTTTGGCTCTAACATTTTGAACACGGAACTTTCTACTTTCATTGATGTATGGCCCCATTCGGTGTTTCATTGTCTACTAAAAGAGACCCAAGGGCACTGCGTTTGCTGGAATTACATCGCGCTTATATGATTGTCCTTGTTCTGATACAAGTTCTGCTTATTTTTTTCCAATCCAATACTGAGTTATTGATATGACACAAATAACCGATAATTCATTACGATTAATTGATCCCGATAAAAATAACTTTAATAATATTTTCAATTCATTTGATCAGTCGACCCAGTCAAATTATTTTACTATTCATGACCTCAATGAACATTTATCTCTTCATGGTATGTCTGGTTTGTATATTTATAGTCAGGATGTTCGCAGTTTTAATGCTAATGGCGAAACACTCACTTCTCTCGTGGAAAGCATTAATCGCAGGCCTGACATAGTTGTCCGAACTGAGATTTGGTTGGATCATGCCTCCAAAGATTTTTGTAATATAGAGAGCTACAGGTCATACCACACTGTAAAAGAGCAGAGTAGAGGCGGAGGTGTGTCTGTGTTCTCTGGTAGTGAACTGGACGTAGAGGTGGTGGACTGTTTATCAAGGTGTGACGATACAATCGAGACCTTGGTAGTAAGAGTAAAACTTTGTAAGGAAATTGTAAACATATTCGGTGTTTATCGACCTCATTCTGACTCTATTGATAACTTTTTGGCTGTGTTGCAGGAATTGCTTCATTATGATTGCATTGAAAATTGTATAATATTTCTGTGTGGTGCTTTTACCATGATTCTAATTGATCAAAATTGACTTGCAGTCAATAGGTTTATTAATTCATTACGTGCACTTCACTTCATCCCTACAATTACAAAACCAACTCGCTTTTCTTCTGCAGAAGACGGGCCTTTACTATCAGTATTGGACCATATTTGGACTAATTGCCTCAGTAAATATAGTAGTGGCATTTTGACCGTGGACTTTACTGACCATTGTCCGACCTTTCTTATTGTTCAGGTTGCCAGTAGTCAGCCTCCTAAAATTAAAATTTCCTTGCGTGATCATTCTGATGCATATATGAACTTGTTCTTGTATAAAATTTCTAACGAATGCTGGGATACTTCAGATGTACCTGATGTAAATGTGAAAACAATACGGTTCATTGCTAGATTAAATTCCTTGTATTGTTCATCTTTCGCGTTGAAAACTAAGAATCTATCTACGAAAAGAATTCAAAGGCCGTGGCTAACTTCCGGATTGTTAAAAGCTATCCAAACGAAGTCGAGATGTTTCAATCTTCATAAGTTATGATTAATTTCTGATTATGTGAATAATATCTTTAAAAATTGTCTCACGTCTCTTCTAAGGAAAGCCAAAAACCGCTATTACAATACTAGTAACAATCTAAAATATACTTGGTATTCAATAAAGAAACTAATTTCTCACAACTGTGACCCTAGAAGACTCCAATCTGTCATCGTAAATAATTGCCCTATAACGAATGACCTCCAGATAGCTAATCATTTTAGTGAGTTTTTCTCCAGTGTTGCCGGAGATCTTGACCGGCAAATACCAGTAAGCGATGTGTCTCCTCTCTTAAATATGAATGCTCTGCAGGTATTTTTTTTTTATAAATCCTGTAACGTATGATGAATGTCTTAGTGTTGTTGGTGGGCTTAAGGATACGAAATGTGATATAAATTCGATACCAGTGAAAATATTGAAACTGGCGAAGCATCATCTAGCACATCCTATTGAACACTTATTGAATTGTTCGTTCGAGAGTAGAATATTTCCGGAATGCCTTAAATTGGCTTGTATAACTCTGGTAAATCCACCCTTCATGCTCTAATTTCCTTCTCGGAATATATCTACAAGTCTCTCAATAGCAAGGAACATGCTCTCAGCAATTTTTGTAGACCTAAAAAAGGCCTTTGACACGGTTAATCATAACATACTACTCCTAAAGTTGCAGCATTATGGATTTCGGGTTTTGTCACACAGCTGGTTTAAAAGTTACCTTCATAATAGGGAGGAGTGTGCACAAATACAAAATTCCAGATCGTCCTGCATATCTACTAACGTTGGTGTCCCCCAGGGCTCTGTTCGTGGTCCACTTCTCTTTTTGCTTTACATTAATGAATTACCTAATGTTTCCAAAGTATTGTCAACTATATTGTTCGCTGATGATATTACCTTGTCTTTAACTAATAAGAGGTATGATCATTTGATCGCAGTAGCCACTTTGGAGCTTGTTAATGTTAGGAACTGGATGGTCACTAATGGGCTCTCCCTTAATGTTGAAAAAACTTTTACTGTGTTATCCACAAACCGATTAAACGATGTTGACCACGCATTTAAAGTTCGATTTGATGATACAATTATAAGTTTTTTGTGGAAATGTGAAGTTTTTGGGTGTAACAATTGATCACAAAATGTCTTTTGGTGTACTTGTGAGTAATATTTTGTGCTAAACTATCAAAACGTGTTGGTATATTTTATAAGCTCTGAGATTGTGTTCCGGAACATGTGTTAGTTAAACTGTATTATAGCTTTGTACATCCATACTTAATTTATTGTGATACAATATGGGGCGCAGCTTCTAATATTCATATCAACCAATTACCCCCATCCAAAAAAAAAAATCAGATTAATTACTGGTCAGAGTTATCTCGCACATACGGGTCCCTTATTTCACAGAACTAATATTTTGAAGGTGTCAGATGTACACCTATATCTCTTAGCAATAGAAGCCTATAAACAAAATAATTGTCCAAATTTCAATTACATGCAGCATAATTATGATACCAGAAATCGCAATAACCCTGTACCTAGCTTTCAGAGATTAACGACTACACAGCGATCCATGTCATTTTCAGTGCCTAATTTGTGGAACAGTCTGATATTGGATGTAAAGCAGAGTCCCACTTTGAGTATGTTTAAATTTAGCTGTAAAAAGTTTTTCATTGATAAATATTCAGATAGTTAACTGTTGTACCTTCATCCAACTTCGATAGATTTTGAGAGCTTAATTGTTATCAATAATCCATTTCAATGTGTCCTTCTGTTGTTAGTAATTCTACTTGATATTCTAACTAACTTGTATGTGTTTTGATTTGGTTTTAGGATTGTTTGTTTATGTGAATCTGTGTAAATGCGGTAGTTTGGATGGAATTTTTGATTGCCAGAAAAGCATCATTTGATGCTTATATATTGGCTTGTGGGATGTTTATTACCTATGTAAACATTCTTCAATAAATGATTTTGATTTTGATTTTATATGTCGATATAATGTATAGCATATACAGGGTGGATGCCGGCATATGCCGACATATGCCGGAATATGCCTCTATAATGTAGGTGCATTCACGGTTGATGCCGGCAAATGCCTGTATAATGTAGGCGTATACACAGTTGATGTCGGCATATACCTGCATATGTCGGGCTAATGTAGGCGTATACATAATTGATGTCGGCACAATGTAGACACACACACATATTTTGTGTGCGTATACAGGATCGGTTAACATCTGAGGCATTTTACCTCTTTAGAACAAAGTCCTTTTTTTTGGCCACAAGATATTTAATGTGGATCAGCTTTACGACATGTTAGGTTAAAAGATCTAGTCATTCTAACCAAACTAACTTAACCAAGAGATATGTGTCATCGTTCGAGATTTCTTGCTTACGTATGATATTTGTTCATCGTTTTATGAAATATTCATATCAAATCCCTCAACATGGCTCTATTTTACGTAGCTTTTCCTAAGATCACACACAGTGTAGACACTTACACACATTTGTATGCATGTACGGGGCGGTTAACATCTGCAGCATTTCTTCCTCTAATCTGGGATTTTTTTCTATTAGAACAACATCCCTTGCTTTTGTTACAAGATATTAAATGTGTATCAGCTTCACGGTATGTTAGGTTAGAAGAATTAATTATCCTTACTTAACCTAACCTATTCTGTCCAAAAATTAGGTAATAGCGATCGACTTTTTTATGTTTACATACGATTTTTTCTGTGATTTAAGATTAATGCATAACAAATATCTCCACTTGACTCTACATTTTGATCTATCCTTTGCAGTTTCGATACACCCTTCCAATTTTAATCTAGCAAATTTCATTTATTTTTCATAGGTAACTACATCGTTGTTTTAATAATATTGTTATTTTCATATGATTCTTGATTTCTGATTTGACACAATTCTACATCACTTTAACATGTTATTCGCACCCATCAAAAACCTTACCTAACCTTACTTATGTATGGTATTCAGTCATTGATATATACATATGAAACCCTCTACACGGTTCATTATAAAACTTACACCTAATTCTTTCTACTTCGTGGTCACTCTCGATCCATATTAGTTAGCAGAGAGGGCTGATTTTCAATCTTAGATGGTTTGAATGTTACATGTATTTCATATTTGTATCCAGTTTCACACAAATGAACATTTTGTCTCATACTAGGTCTACCACATTTACTTCAATATCTCTTGACACTACATCCTTTGACGACTTGCACGTCTGATTTGCCTTTTCTTTCCTATAATTTTCATATTCTTAACGATGACTTCGTTTCAGATGTCGCCACACAATACTCGTGGCTTTGTGTTTATTCAACTTTATTTATTTTTTGAACAGATTACAGACCCCCGTTACCCCATTACTTTCGAACAAACGACGCCTCAAGCAATACCCCATCCTTCCATAACAGAATCACAAACTTGACTGAGCAAGATCTGATCGGACTCTGATTCATATTCTACCAACCTGTAGCACATCTGGATCTTCCACCTCGAGATATGCTTATGGGTATCGTTTTACGCTTTGAAACATATTCTTCTACCGAGTTCGACAATTCGATGTTACCTCCTACTGACACGATGTTTGCAATTCATTGCTGAACCTTTGAGTTTAAGGATATTATAAACCTTTCATTGATAATTTACATGGGTTATTACTGTTTTATACGTTATACGTATTAATTGCAGATCTTGCTGGATACATCACTACTTTCTACCTCGCTGTTAGATTTGTAACAGCACGGTTTGTACATCCAAGCATACTCATCATCACTATGTTCCAGTTTCCTCTCAAAATCCTTCATATACTTCATCATATCTTTGATACGAATACCGAATGCTGTTCCAGCCCGTGAGTCCATAAATGTATTTCTTCTCCTCTGTGAACTTTAATTATTCGAATCTCCTCCAATTCAATAAACTTCCGATCTTTATCCAAAAGAAATTATTGCATTCGCTCCCGAATTTCTTATGTTCTTATGTTCTTTTGTGAAATTTATTTTCCACCACCTCGGCTTTATTACACTTGTGAACTCTGTCACATACGACTGAAATGGATTGAAATCAAATACTCGGTATGAATGTATCGAAATCAGATACCCGGCATATGCCGGCATCAACCTTGTATACGCCATACATTATATCGGCATATGCCGGCATATGCCAACATATGCCGACAACAACCCTGTATGTTCATGTATAAGTATATATAAAATTGGAATCAGATTCATTCCCAATTAGTTAACGGTATGTTTTTGTTATAGAAGGATGTCGCCAAGTTCGATATGGAAATATTCAACCAGAAAAGATAATACGGGGGTATGTGTTATTTGCAGTGTGGAGATAAAATTAAGCAAATCAAGATCCAGGTTCAGATTCTGGCAACATCTCAAAGGTCAGCATTATCTTGAATATGAAAATCCTAAGAATGGACGAGAAAAATACAAGCTCTAGGGACGACAAGGGCGTATGAATAGAATATAATAAACTGGACCTGAGTTCCAAAATAATGAGATAGACAGTGCTCAACAGGATGCGAACAGTAAAGAAAGTGCTTTACCTCTAACATCCAAACATAGAACGGGGGTAACCTTGTGAAATGGGGGAAGTACACTGAAACCTTAGACGAAATGGAATATAATGAAAATATGGGAAAAACGTGGGATACTTTAAGTGAAATGGACACCAGTACCAGTGATATTAAAAAGTGTGATAGTGATACCGAGGAGATGTCATGCGAAGAAAAATCTGATAAAGTTGAAGGCAACCGAATTATCAAATGGGATAATAAAACGGTAACACGTATAAGCAGTGAAAAATTGTACAATACAATCGAATGTATATCTGACTTTGTTTTAAAATTGTGGGAAATTAAACATGAAGGGAGAGAATCATATCTCAAACGTTTGAGTGTTAGGAGAATTAAGTATATTCCGGTAACCTGCGGGAGTGGGAATGTCGGCGCCAGTAAGAAAAAACCTGGAACTATTCGATGTCATAAACATGCAACTATTATAAACAAAATTAGCGTCGAGAAAAAGCTCGTTGAGGACTAAAAACAAAGTTTTGGTTACAAGGTTAGGTTTGGAAGTGTTGCATAAACTGCTCCCAAAGTTATCCGTCTATCTAAAATGTGTACTAAGGGCAGCAGTCTAGAACCCAATAGATCAAAGGATAAGTCCAATACCAATATGATGAGTCGACCTCTCTAGGTGAGAAATAATGCTCATCATCGATAAAGAAACCGCAGAGTGCCACTGAGACCGAGGATCAAGATAAGACCAGTGAGGGAAGTACAGTTGCTCGCGTTGATTTTCGAATTGAATAGTTATGTTCTCGTATAAATGATAAACCTATGTAATTTCATAATAAAAATGTGTAAAAAAAATATTATCAAAATAAATATAGCTTATAAATGTTTGTTTGCAATATACCGAAATTCAACTCGAATGCTTAGCAATGAAAATGCAGTTATGCAACATGACATGCAATGAATTGCAATACAGTATGCCTAGCATTGAAAATACGATAGAATTCTCTGCAATTGAAATTGCTCTCAGCTACCTAAG
>SDVV010013919.1:0-14963 GCA_016164225.1 Gammarus roeselii | reverse complement strand
AAATCTCGATATGTGTGTTTGATTTTTATATATAGTAATCAACTTCTCATTGTTCGCTTCATGTTTCGTGCTCTTGCAACCAATTGCATGATGATCCTACGAATGGCTTTTGCTATACAATTGTCTTAGATTCTGCTTGCGAGATTTCCAATATAATTTGAAATTGTGTCAATACACTTGAGAATTATCAAGTTACCGTTGAATGCACTTGAGAGAAGGAGACCCCACCTCTCCGAAGTCCATGTACAAAGATACATCTAAGAAAGCATCAACCATTTCTGCCATTACTGTCCTTACTAAAATGACTGTCATTACTGCTACTTTTCCCATTACTGCTATTGCTCGAATCGACTTGAACAAAACAGTAGTGTTTTTCAGTAAAAAATATTCAAAACCAAACCAACAATTGCTTGACACCGTCGTTTTTTTCCTCCTTCAGGTGTTGTCCCAGTCCGTCACGTACTTGATCGTGGTCCTGGAAATGCTGCCACCAGGTGGCGTCCCCAATAATCCTGTGCTAAACTCTACAACAGTTACCTGATTACTGCCTAGTTACAATTTGCAGACCGGAGCCAACCACTGTCACGAAAACGGGGCCAAAAACAATTTTACCCTTTATCAAAATCTTTTAGATGAGGATGCACGCTGGATGCACTCGACTGAAACAAACACCTTATGAGTGTTAAAGTAATTTCAGACATGATTGCTCTTTGAATTAGGTTCCTCTAGAAAATTAAAGTTATCGCACAACTGTCCATTGGATTGAGGTAACGAAGGAAGATACAGGAATGGAGGAAAGTCTCTGGATCCACATAACCTTGTGAGGGACATAATGGGAAAGAATCTTCCAGAAGTATCTTCATAATAACCAAAAATGTTAGTTCAGAACACAATAATCAGTCAGTGTTAACATAGGAAAAGCTGCGTTGACAGTCACAAGGGAAAGTTGGCCAACCCAGAACATCTAGAAAAGTATGGAAGAACACTGGATTTGACAATCTCAAAACAGGTTTCTGAGGAGAGGGAAGAATAATTTTTTTGGTACTGAATCCCACATAATTTGCCAGATGTTGTTCAATTTCAAATGTTAGTGATTACCAAAAGATTGTAACTCATTTTGTAACGCAGATCAAACTTTTTAACAAGTTTCTTCGATACTGTAATTTCCATTGTTATAAAAATCCTTGCCCTTATAGCATATGTTTTTACCAACAATAAAAAAATTAGAAGAAAATTAGCAAGCCTCTGGCGTCAATGATTTTTTATAAACACCAACGTAGGCAAACATTTGACGGCGACCGGAACCATGATGGTAGTCACAAAAATATTTTTGTCCTACCGCTTCGTTGTTGAGCAGCATCACTGTTGCTTCTAACGACCAGAGGGATGGGTTAGAAATACCCGAAAAATTTCCAGTGAAGTATCTATCAACCCTTCTTCTCTGTTTAATATAGTCAGGACAATGGCTCTGCTGTAGTGTAGAGGTAAAGTAATTGTAATGCATTATTGCCCTTCATGGAAAAACCCTAGGGTGTACATCTTGATTGCGTATAAAATTTCTGTGTTCAATTATGTGAGTCACGTTTATTGTTATTGAACTCTATTGTACCCTATATACTCTAGTTGATATGACTGTAAACATTACAATCGTTCTACAGTTTGTAGCCAAAGTAGCCGAATGCATGGCCTGCCCAGCTTGCCGTGATAACATATGATACTCCTGTCGGGTGTTTGAGCATGAGCAACAACCACGCCTTCATAGACAGGGAGATAAGGCCTCTCCTCCCTTACCGCTAATATGAGATATCCACTCAGGCTAAAGAACGTACTGGGGTCACTCCCGCTCATACATTTAATAGTCAAGTAGACTAATTATAAGATATTCAAATCCAGTTCATTGATAATCCAGCAAAGAGATGTTACTTAGTTCAAATAATAAGTAAAGGAATCCTGACTTCGTGTTCGATTATCCCTACATATCAACCCGGAAGTTTTCTAAGGTAAGGTATTATCTCTCTGAATAACGCACCATGTTGTCTTCTATATAGATTAGACGAGACCTGTTTGAGAAAAAAGGATCTGATATAAGGTGCCCCTTCAATCATTATCTAAATGCATTTTTTTCTGCTGTCCACGAGGTAACGTCGACCTGTGTAAATTAGAAAGTGATGTATTGTGTTGTATGAATTGATGCAAGAAGTCTTGAAAATAGATCACACTTTTTCAATAGAATAGTTCAGAGAAAATAGTAATCCTCGACTGCTTAGACGATCTCCAAGAGCATATAAGGGGCTTCTGTTCGTACAGTTCCATATCATGACAGCTACCCCAGCCTTTTCCAACTCACGCCAATGCGTCCGTGGTGACTCGCCATGCTGATCAAAGTAGAGCATCTATGACGGATTTGTAACTTTTCGGGCTGCTGTAAAGGGGAGCGAATCAAAATTCATTCCCTTGCCTTCAATTTGCTTCTCAGATGTTTTCCTGTGGTCGGTTACGCGTAAAAGTATTTAAATATTTGTTTTTCATGGAGGTATGCAACATTGGCGGCTCTTCCAGTGAGCGTACAAGAACTTTTGCATCTTTCGAGTTGAGTAAATCAACGTTTCTATCTTGAACTCCATCGCAACAAAAATTGCTTCAGAGAATTGAAATTACAATTTTATTTTGTAACATATTTTTTTATTCAGTCACTACTTAATATCATTTTCTATATATTTGCCCTATCAGGCTAACTAGCAGATACACTTTCTTCAAACAACTGACACTTTTATTATTTCGTCCGCTAGTGACCCGGTCAGTACTTTGATAGGTAGTACTATATTTATATGTATGTATATATATATATATATATATATATATATATATATATATATATATATACATATATATATGTATAAATATACAAATATATATATATATATATTGGAAATTGGTTAATTTCTAGGAAATCTAATTTTCAGTAGAAATTGTATAGCTAGAGAAAGGGCCAACATATTTTCAAAAAATATTTACTAAAAGATTCATCTAAAAATGTATGCATCTAAAATCATGGTAAACATTTCGTGTGCAACTCCACACATCATCAGTACAATTCTGAAAAAGTGAAAAGCAAATTAGAAAACAAATTTAAACTTGAAACAATACAGGCAAATAGGACTTTGGCCAAACTGAAACCTATGGATCCTAATGAACTATATTTAAGGGTGCGGATGAAGAAGTATCATTAAAGTCGACCTTATTGATACTTCTTCTTTTGTTATAGTCACTACTTTTATACAGTACATTTCTTGCCCCTAGTCCACCCAATTGATCTGAGTAGCAGCTAATAACACTATAGTGAAATCGCCCGCAAAAATGTTCCACATCAAGGCTCCACCAACCGTTCTTCCAACCTTTTTGCTGTCACCAACAGTAGTAATAGCCTTGGTGCTATCACCAACAGTAGTAATAGCCTTGGTGCTATCACCAACAGTAGTGATAGCCTTGGTGCTATCACCAACAGTAGTAATAGCCTTGGTGCTATCACCAACAGTAGTAATAGCCTTGGTGCTATCACCAAGAGTAGTAATAGCCTTGGTGCTATCACCAACAGTAGTAATAGCCTTGGTGCTATCACCAACAGTAGTGATAGCCTTGGTGCATCTAAAGGTTTCAATAACCGTTTTAACAACTTTGTTGCATATCCCGTTTCCAAAACCCGCTATGACAACTTTACTGCATGGCACGGTTCCACCCACCGTTGCAACAACCATGGTGTAAATTAATTTAACTTAACAATATATTATTAATAGTTGGCATATCAGTTGTCATGTTTTGTTTCTATACCAGTTCAACGGATGTTTAAATTGTCACCGTTTATGCTTAGAAAAACGCAGTTTATTTACAGAACATTCCAAGCTATATATAAAGCCATTCATATTAAAATTCAAATTATTCAACTTAAATAAGAGCAGTGAAATACACAGTTTTAATCGTTCCAATCGTGTTTAAAATACCTCACAATCGATAGGAAATATTTTCAAACTCAATAAAAATATTATATTGCAGGACACAGTACGATTGATGATACCAAACATGAATCTTATTTTGATAGTCATCATGTCCTCTTCGAGCGAATGTAATGAGATGCTTAGAGCTTATGACCAGGTCGCATCTGACCTGGTCAATTGGGTTCACATATTTTTGCTGAAACCCGGATTCATCATTAAATGAATTGGATACCAGTTCAAGATTCTGCTGAAAATTCACTGAGGAGCTCGCTTGGCTCACTGAAGAGCAGGACAATTGATACACTTCCGTATATTTTGGATGACATAAAAGCCTAAAATAATGAATTAAAAAATAATTATCTCAGTCTAGTCGGAAATCGGAAGGTAATAGCTTTTATGAATGAAAATTTCTCCAATACAGAGACAGGTAAAACCACATCACTGAAGGGCTCTAATATTATGGGCCAATAGTATCGACAAAAACTGTTCAGGATTTTTTTTCTTCTTTTTATCACTACATATGCACGCTGGAGTGTTGGCGTTGGTGCTAACTGTTGCCGTTCCAATCCCCACCATTGAACCACAACATTCCTTATCGATCTGAACCAAGTACCATAAAGCATCATAAATTAGAATCAATCACCATTTAGTGCTGCCGATTCAGCCTCATATTGAATATTTTACGATTGTAAATGAATTATTTTCAATGGAAATTAAATTGTTTTAAATCCCAATGGATTTCTTTTTAAATACAAATAAAGTTTATTAAAATTTGATAAGATGTCTGAATGTGCAGCAATTATTGTTTGAAGTGCAAATTGAAATATTTAAAATATATGTTCGGCGATTCTAAATAAAAGTTTATTAAACATAAAATAGAGTTAATTATTTAGAAATGAAATCAAAATGTATCGCAAGTGGATCACGTTAATTGACAAAGATTTCTATGAGTTTAAAACGATTTTTCTCATTAACAAATGTAAACACTATATTTCAGAGTGTGTCTACTATCAACTTTATGGTGATTTATGCCAGTCTGTGGCCAGTTCCAATAGAGATATAAAAAGTGTTTTAGTTGCGTTGGCAGCAGACTAATATTAGTTGCACTGCTATTTGAATTGATATAAACAGTCTTAAGTAGATGGACACTTTATAAGACCTCGTATATTTTTTAAATACTACATTTTCAGACAGAATTTTGCTGGTTACCCTGTCGTCATAAATTTTCCGCCTTGAGATCTTTGATGAAGTTTTAGGTAGCGGCAGAATTACAAAACAGAGACGGAAAGCATGAATGCATATGCACGACATAATAATATTTCTCCATCGTTTATTTAGGATTAGGTACGTCATAATAATATTCCTCCATCGCTTATTCAGGATTATGCACGACATAATAATATCTCTCCATCGTTTACTTAGGAGTATGTACGACATAATAATATTTTTCCATCGTTTATATAGGATTGTGTACGACATAATAATATCTCTTCATCGTTTATTTAGGATTATGTACGACATAATAATATTTCTCCATCGTTTATTTAGGATCATGTACGACATAATAATATCTCTCCGTCGTTTATTTAGGATTATGTACGACATAATAATATTTCTCCATCGTATATTTATAATTATGTACGACAATATAATAATTTTCCATCGTTTATTTAGGATTATTTACGACAATATAATAGTTCTCCATCGTTTACGTAGGATTATGTACGACAATATAATACTTCCCCATCGTTTATATGGTTTATGTACGACAATATAATATTTATTCATCTTAAATTTAGGATTATGTACGACAGTATAATATTTCTCCATCGTTTATTTTGGATTATGTACAACAATATATTATTTCTCCATCGCTTATTTAGGATTATGTACGGCATTATAATAATTTTATATCGTTTATTTATGATTATTTACGTCAATATAATGTTTCTCCATCGTTCATTTAGGATTATGTACGACAATATAATATTTCTCCGTCGTTTATTTTGGATTATGTACGACAATATTATGTTTCTCCATCGTTTATTTACGATTATGTGCGACAATATAATATTTCTAAATCGCTTATTTAGGATTATGTACGACAATATAATATTTATTTGCCGTTTATTCAGGATTGAATCATTTATTCAAAAATCGTTTGCTCTTTCTTGAGACTAAAATGCTCTGAGGAGTCAGGGATACATCGCAACGTTTGTGTTCTCATTTTTCACTTAATTCAAGACAAAACTTTACTTTCCACGCCAAAATAATAAAATATTTATTGCACGCGGAACTTCATCGAATCAACACATTGGAACCAATTTTACCAACTAGAGTTTTCCATTACATCAACAGGGCAATGACGTCAGAACATGGGCACGTCAATATTGATAGTGATATGATATAGTTCATACATGTAATATTTCTCTCTAAAGAACCAAATAGTCAACAACAACAAAAAATCGAGAAGGAAATTAGTTAGTAATATAAATATTTAATACTCAAGCTATGTAATTTCAGAATATTCGACTATACACAATCAGGGTAGAAAAGTGGGTTATCTGAGACGGCAGCACAACAACTTTAATTAATTCTTTCTCCTGGTATTGTCTTAGTTCGCCACGTAACTGATTGTGGCCTTGCTAGTGTCCCCTCCTGGCACCCTCCCCCATGATCAGCTCCAAATTCGCTCAATATTTTAATATAATTTTTCATAATGCAAGCTAAATGTATGATTTATCTTGAAATAACACAATTGTAATGAGTACCCAAAATTGCATCATCTCACATTGGGTATTTGACACGACGGTTCGGTGCAACATTCATTATTTAATGTGACCAATAATACCACCTAAAGATCATGGGGTTCTATCTTCTCATATTGTGCAGGTCATTTTCCCTTGCAAGCATGACCACGCGGCATGAGAGCATACAACTGTTCATGCTCCAGGTCGCCACACCTATCCGTCACGGTCGCCACACCTACTAGCCACGGTCGCCACACCTACTCGCCATGGTTGCCACACTTACTCGCCACGGTCGCCACACCTACTCACCACGGTCGCCACACCTACTCGCCACGGTCGCCACACCTACTCGCCACGGTCGCCACACCAACACGCCACGGTCGCCACACCTACTCGCCACGGTCGCCACACCAACACGCCACGGTCGCCACACCTACTCGCCATGGTCGCCACACCTACTCACCCCGGTCGCCACACCTACTCGCCACGGTCGCCACACCTACTCGCCACGGTCGCCACACCTACTCGCCACGGTCGCCACACCTACTCGCCCCCATCCCATCAGAGTGTTTCTAACAGTCCTTAATAGTCTTCTTATACATGATCTGCTAGTGGAGTTCCAACTCAATTATTTACTTACTTGGCGGTTCCATAAAACCCTTGAAGCAATTATGACCCATGGATTATGTTGGTGGAAATATTTGCATGTTCTTTACTGTGTAAAATCCTCACTGCTCAACAACTGAAAAAACTGAACTGGGTGTTAGAGTGAGAATCTGTTGGCTCTCCATTAAGTTTCGTGGTGGTAAGTTTGCTCGGATGTTGTCAATTAAAAAATAGAGCTCAGAATATTCAAGTTTATTCGTATAAGAAAAGTAAATCTTTACATTTATGACTCATTGCTATGTATTGTGATATTCCGCCTCATTTTAGACACGCTTGAACGTGTTCATATCACCCTTCATTCTAAATAGTACACACTTCCCGTGACGAGGTGGGCAGCACGTACCTATAAAATTTAGAGCGAAAAATATGTAAAAAAAGATAGTGAAACTCACTCCGCAATTACCGTGGATTGTATTCATTTCCAATTGGAGGTGTTTCAAAAACCCTCTCTAGCTACGACGTTTGTATGTAATTAAGAGACGATGTTTGTCATACTTTAAACGATCGTTGTCAACGGTGCACCAATTCTGTCGTCATATTATATCCATTCAACAAGGTCCACTAAATAACAGGAAAGTACTTTAAAGCGTAAAAAAAATGTATTTCTAATAAGCGAATCAGTACTTGCCGTCTGAATCAAACCAAGCGAATAGACTTGACACAGAAGGCGGCAAGTGCGGATTTAACACTCACTAGTTCTTCCCGCTGCTTTAGCTTGTACATATGTTTATTAGGGTTGATTATGCGTACTGCATAGTTCTGAATTCACGATTAATGAAATAGTGAATCGCTATGAAATTACGAACAAAAGGAAGGAAGCTGTGATTCCTGTCTTCAAATTAAAACCAATCAAAGATGAAGTGGATCGAAACAGGTCTGACAGGTTATGAGACGCGAACACTTATTTAACAGAACGATATTATGAAAATATGAACTCAAGGGCTCATTCAGAAATGCAAGTGACGTATAAATTAGCGAACGTCCCTCAAAATAAAATTGTACACAATTCACTGTAATATCATTTGAGCATTTCTGTAAGCTAATTACTTATATTCAAAAACTTTGTTTCACTGTGTTTTTTAGGCAAAATATTTGCCTCGTTTCGAAATTCTTATATTGCTGCCAGCGGAATATCAGCATCGTAGCCAACCGCGCATCTCGCAGTACAACAAGTTCAAGATCAAACTAGGTATGTTTTGAAGACTTAAACAATGGTTACCCGTTACAAACTGGTTTTGACATCGTTCACTATAGTTATGGAAATAAGAAGAATCCGAATGGGATCATCATATTTGTGATTCGAATGGTTGCCATAACAATTAACTTCGCTGAGGTTAACCTATGAGAAACAATCGTTTTGCTGCTACAGGAGCTAAAAATCCTCTCCCTTTTTTTCATTCCTCCTGGATGTGTAAGATTCAAAAATTTGCGTCTGAAGAACTTGTGATATAATTTTCCAAATTTAACATCTGCGAGTGATCTTTCTGGAAAACAAATATTACTAAAAATAAAAGCAAATTTGGAGCAGATGTTTTATGGTCTAGCATTCGAATCGCTCTTTTTTCTACATGATACCACCTGATGATATGAAACGTCGCTTGGACGTGTGTTACGGAAGGACTCTTGCAGCGGGCTCAGTCAAATTTCCCGACTAAAATTGCCTTGTGATATTGGAAGCACCAAATGGAACCGAACAATGATAACCGATTGGTCGATGTTGCCTTCATCGCAGGTTTTCAAAGCATAAGATATCCCCACAAGCGCCTGATGAATAAAGGGAGGCAGTCTTGAAAAGGGGTAAGGAATGTTTTCCTCAAATAGACCAGCTGTACGTGAAAATAGTATTCGTTCATTGAGGTTAGTGTTTACTATAGCGTTAGCTTATTTTACGCATGAATTAAAATTATTCAAAAAGATTTTGGTGCAAACACATTTTGCCTTTTTCTGTTTCCGTTTCAAGATTTTGCTAATTGTTTTGTTAGGAATGATAGGGTTTGCAAAAGTGAGATCAACAATTGTCACTTCAATGAGCAATAAGTAAAATGCGCTAAGTGGAGCAGTCGTTTCAAAAATCTGTACTATGGAATTTCGGTCTTGATTCGTAAGAACCAACATGTATATTAAGCCACTTTGACTTTTCTCCTGAACACCAAACTATGCTAGATGCGACACTCAATGAAAGGTGCAGTTTCGATGGTAAAAATAGGGTTCTTAAACTCAGATTTAACAATACAAAATCTCAAATGGTCATTGAATGACATTATTTGAACTCATAAATTGTGGAAGGACAAGTGTATGCAATCTAATACACCTCCATAAATTGTGGAAGGACAAGTGTATGCAATCTAATACACCTCCATAAAATGTGGAAGGACAAGTGTATGCAATCTAATACACCTTCATAAATTGTGGAAGGACAAGTGTATGCAATCTAATACACCTCCGAAAAATTGTGGAAGGACAAGTGTATGCAATCTAATACACCTCCATAAATTGTGGAAGGACAAGTGTATGCAATCTAATACACCTCCATAAATTGTGGAAGGACAAGTGTATGCAATCTAATACACCTCCATAAATTTTGGAAGGACAAGTGTATGCAATCTAATACACCTCCATAAATTGTGGAAGGACAAGTGTATGCAATCTAATACACCTCCATAAATATTTTTGGACGGAAGAGAATGACTGAGTTAAACGCAGTAAACACAGTTCATTGCAAACCAATACTTTCTTTACAATAAGTGGTGCGAAGATGTCTACATATAATAAACGATTTGGAAGTGCATCATTTCACGTTCAGACATGAGCACCAATGATCGATCCCATAAAAATGATTGGTGAGTAGTTTTTAGATAAAAAAATTATTCGAATATGAAATTCCAAACATAGCTTACTCTTTGATAAGACATCAAATCAATTGTCAATGAATTGATGTTTTAATAAAGCCCTAATGATTCATTTCAGTAATAGAATGTACCAAAGGCTAACGTATCAGGCGATGCACAACAGCCCATTTCAAATGCAAGGTATACATGACTCAGTATTGTCTTTCAAACAGCACAATATTTGTGAGGGCAGTTTGCACAGGATCTATAAATTGCTCCGCTCCAATAAACATTGCGGTCTTCAACAGCCCTAATCTGAGTTTGCTTCTGCTCCGTGCATGCGTAATGAGCAGTGGTCATGGCAGGTGTGTGTAACATTCCTATAATGTGATAGTGAGCTCACAGGGGCAAGGTTGTGTTCTCATTCTTCTTCTTCTCATCTGAAGAACGAGGCATTTCCCCCATTTTAGAGCGCTAATGCCAACAAATTACAAGCTGGAATTCCAAACACTCATGAATAGAAAAATGTTGGAAAGGCATTTTGAAATACATCGTCAAGACAAAATATATGATTAACATAGCTGGTTATCTGAAATATGTCGATTGATACAAATAATAATATAAAAGAATCGTTTGCGTGTCTTAACCGTTATTAATCATTTGGAAAACGTTGCAACTATTTGAAACCTCTTCATATAGGGAAATGTGTTATGTAGTTTTAAGTATTGTCCTTTCAGTTTCTCCATTCGTTGTTTGCTCAAGAATATGATGTTACACTGCGTCTTGAAGTGAGAATCCACGCATGGTGAAAATATGAAGAAGATTACCTACGACGTGCCGACAGAAACGAAAAGGAACTGGTACAAAGGGCTAGCCATTGTGCTTCAGGTGAATGGCATGATCCCATCCACTTGGAAAGACAAAACCCGTCTTCAATTCAATCACGTGCTCGCCTGCTGGTGTTTACTCACCCGAATCACCGTGCCACTTTTCTTTTACGTGACTCTTAGTGGTTCGTTGAACGCATCGGGTGTGATGTGGGAGCTTCTTGCCAGTGCGTGCATGTTCTCGGCATTCTTGGGGCAAGTGACCCTAGGAACATTGCTGGCGCTCAACTACAAGTGTTTCGAAGAGATGCTCCATCGACTTATAACCCTCACGAATAAGGTTTCTCTCCTATCATCTGACAAGTTACCTCCACCTTCTCAGAGATGGAACAACAAAACAAATGTGTTCTTCTCATCTGCTACTGGATTGTGTTGCATCACATCTGCCTGTTACGCTCTCTATGATGTTACGACTTCGTTTGACGTCAAGATCTGTTCCATGGTCACCTACTTACATCTGATCACGGAGACCTGCGTTGTTATACTGGTATTCAGACTAACAATGATGGATCTTGCGTACGCTCTTGATGAATGTACTGAAATATTGAAGAGCAGTGGTGCCCTAAAGAAGCAGGAGAATAATGATATCACTTTCGGAACGTCTCTTAAACTATTTCAAGATTCAATGGAGGAGGTGGGTACATTTAGAGTCTGTTAGATGCCAGTTGCTGTTGGAAAGTGGTGATGTACGGAAGAGGTGGACCGAGTATGCCAGTTTTGGGAGAAATACTTGTGACGGACATTACCAGGGGAGAGGTGCAGGAGGCAGTGGAGGTGATAAAAGTGGGAAAAGCCCCTTGTTTGGATGGCGTTGTGACCAAAGGCCTGAAAAAGGGTCGAATAACGATTGTCGAATTGTTCCGCTGTGTAAGGGCAGAGAAGATAAAAATAATTGCTGCAACTCGAGATGTATCAGTCTGTTATGTGTGATTGGAAAGTTGTACGGGAGAGTGCTGATCAAAAGGATTAGAGACTTTGCGGACTGTGCAATTGGAGAGGAGCAGTGTGGCTTTTGGAGTGGTAAAGGATGTGCCGATCAGATTTTTTTTTGCAATGAGACAGGTCTGTGAGAAATACCTTGCAAAGGGAAAGGATGTGTTCTGGGCCTTCATGGATCTGGAAAAGAAATACGACAGGATTGCCAGGGAAGCGCTGTGCAGAGTTTCTATGTTGGCAGCCGAGCATGTGTCAGCGTACGAAGCGAGGTGAGTGATTGGTTCACAGTGAGAGTGGGACTGAGACAAGGCTGCGTGATGTCTCCACGGCTGTTCAATCTCTATATGGATGGAGTGGTCAGGAAGTTGAACGCGAGTGTGCTATGTCGTGGCTTGGAGCTGTTGGAAGCGGATGGGCGGAGTTGGCAGTTGAGCCAGTTGCTATTTGCGGATGATACGGCGCTGTTGACGAATTCAGAGGAGAAGCTATGTAGGCTAGCGTTTGAGTTTGGTAGAGTGTGTGAGAGAATGAAGCTTCGAGTGAACGAGGGTAAAAGTAAAGTAATGAGATGCTCGAGGACTGTGGATGCGAGCAAAATTAGTGTCCTTCTAAATGGAGAGCTGTCGGAGGAAGTTCAGTGTTTTAAGTATTTGGGTTCCCATGTGGAGCTGACTGATCTAGTGGAAGCTGAAGTGAAGGCGCGAGTGAAGGAAGAGTGTAAAGTTTTAGTTGCACTGAAGAGTGTAATGAGCTGTAGGACATTGGGGTGGGAAGCAAATAGAGAGTTGTCTGAGAGTGTTGTTGTCCTAACTCTGCTTTTTGAGATGAAGTGTTTGAAGAGCATAGCTGGAGTTCTGCTGAGAGACCGGATCGACAACGACGTGATTCGAATCAGAACGGGGATGGTAAAGAAGTTGGAAGACAGAGTGGATTCGCGTGTTCTGAGATGGTTCGAGCACATGGAGAGGATGGATGAAAATAGTTTGGTAAAAAATGGTGATAAAGGCGGAGGCGAGTGGTCGCAGGCCTAGAGGTAGACCAAAGTTTGGGTGGATGTGTAATGAAAAGCAGGCGTTCGGAAGGAGAGACTTAATTGTGGAAACGGCGAGAGAACGTGCAATAAACAGGTGTGAGTGGAGAATGGTGGATTTCCGACACTGCCCTGATGTGCTTTCCCACCCTTGGCGTCACGTTGTCGGGATGGTCGTGGATGGAGGGGGGGGGGGCGCCCATTATAATGCGACGGGGGTAAACCAGGGAAAACTGTCAGGCCCTGCTGCTGACAACAGATCCTTGGACCGCACTCGTAACCCAGAGTGTGTGTTGCGGGCTAAGTTGTATGAGTGAGAGCGTATGGGAGTATGAGGTGCGCCTTGCCGTCGGCCACCCCCCTTTTTGGGGATTCGGCCTTGTGTCTGTATCTGTAATTGCTTTGTCGGTAACATTCTGAACACTTCATCCCTATTTCGATCAATTTATGATTTAAACAGTAGGCAATATTTGAGCATATTTTTACCAGCTGTGAAAATTAGCATTAAAGAACACCTCAGTAAACTCCAACATCCTTACCTGCTTTATCCCGACCTACTTTATCTCACCAACCCTACCTCCTCACACCCTACCTCACTCACCCTGCTTCCTCCCATTCTACCTCCTCACACCCTACCTCCACCCACCCTACCTCCTCCCACACTTCCCCCATACCCCCCCCTAGCTAATCCTTCAACTTCCTCCTCCTAAATCCACCCATCCTACCACTTCCATCCCGATCTACATCATACCGCCATCCCCCTCCCCCCACTCTACCTCTTCCTCTGTAATATCTCACACGGACCCCACTTTTAGCCACCCTACCTCCTTTCAACCTTACTCCTCCCATTTTTTCTCCTCCCATCCTAATTCCTTCTCCTACCTTACTCTCTCCACGTCTACCTCCTCTCACTCCGCTTACTCCCAGGCAACCTCCATCCCCCAATCTCCCCCCTCCCAATCTCCCCCCTCCCAATCTCATCCCTCCCGACCTAATCCTTGCCGAAATCTACCCTACCAACATTCCTCCACCATCATCCCTTCATACCTCGTCTCTTCGTCCTCCCTTCATGCTCCATACCTCCCTGCCACCTCCCTCCTGGCCTTCTTTGCCCTCAATTCCATTTCCTTACCTCCTCCCGCCTCCTCCCAACTTTATCTGTCTCCTTCCTCCCACCCTACCTCCCCTCTCTGGCCCTCCCCTGTATGGCCCTCCCCTCTCAGATCCTCCTCTCTCCCTACCTCCTCCACTCACCTTCACCCTCCCTAACTATTCCCTCTCCACCTCCTCCTCCTAGCCTTCACCCCGCCTATCACCTCCCTCAATACCTCCTCCTTTTTTACTTCTTCAACCCTCCCTACCTCCGCCCTCCCTACCACCATCCCCGCTACCTCCACTTTCTCTTACTCCACTCCTTACCTCCACCCCCCTACTTCCACCCTCCCTACCTCTACCCTCCCTACCTCCACCCTCCCTACCTCCACCCTTCCTACCTCCACCCTTCCTATCTCCACCCTCCCTACCACCAACCTCTCTACCTCCGCCCTCCCTACCTCAATCCACCCAAGCTCTACCACCCCTACCTTCACCCTCTCTACCAGCCCCCTCCCTACCTTCACCCTCCCTACCTCTTTCTTCCCTACCTCCACCCTTCCTACCTCCACTTTCCCTACCTCCACCCTCCTTACCTTCACCCTCTCTACCTCCACCCTCCCTACCTCCACCCTCCCTACCTCCACCCTCCCTACCTCCATCCTCCCTACCACCACCCTCCCTACCTCCACCATCCCTACGCCCACCCTCTTTTCCTCCACCCTCCCTACCTCCATCCTCCCTACCTCCACAATCCCTACCTCCACCCTCCTACCTCCCCC
>SDVV010013918.1:0-14964 GCA_016164225.1 Gammarus roeselii | reverse complement strand
TATATATGCTTTGCTGCGACTCGTAGGGAATTTAATTTTTAGCAGGAAAAGGTACACTAGTGCTTAAAACAAGCATTTTTTTTACAGTGGAGAGTATATATATTACGGGGGGTTAGAATGAATATTAAAATCCAAATTATTCAAAAGTCTAAGGATAAAAATGTGAAGACGTTTAGGGCATGGAGACCCATCATCAGTTAATGAGAAACCAAAAAGGAATTGGTTTGTTGGGATTAAATTTAAAACAAGGGGGCAAAAACGCCTGCGGGTGGACAGAAGCGTAAAATAGACGGAAGTATCACCAATGGGCATCATACACTTTGTAAATTACACATAATTACCTGGCTAGATCTGTACAATTTTTTGTAGAACGTATCAAGTTAGATTTAAGATAAGCTAGGAGGACTTTAAAGCATTTTTCTCCTCCAGCCAGCTTCATGGATGTATCAATGATATGTCCAGTATATCCACTCATGAGTATCTTTTGTTAATGATTGTGTTTGTTAAATTCAGCTGTGTTTGTATATTGTGGTTAGATATTATTGTATGCTTGCAAACAGATGTATAAATACAGGTTTTAAATCGTTTCAATGGTAAGACTGCTGTGATGGGTTGGTATCATTCTACTTCAAACTCAACCGTTGTTAGCCCCTTCCTATCTTGCTCTCCATCTTGGAATGGGTGAGACCGTTTAGATATAAATAATTATTTCTTGCCATGTCATGTTTGTTGATGTGTCTCTTATATTGTATACGCCTCCATCGTGTTTTGATAAAAAATTACTATTGACTATCACAGTCTCTACTTTGCCATAGTAATAGATGTGTTACTTATTACAAAATGAGTATTGTTATTGTTATTGTAATTCAAGAACTATACACGGCAACCAAGATACAGCTTACGGCACATCATGCAATAGCCAATAAACAAGTGGTACCATAAGATGGCAAACCGAGATAACAAAAAGAACATGTCTTCGTAAGATATTTTCGTCTTTTAATTATTGTAAATTTTACTGTATATATACTATCTACGTAAATTTTCCAAAAAGCCTGATGTCTCTCTTGTAAATTAATCCAGAAGCCAATATCGCCAGCCGACGGCATAGGGGATTACAAAAACTCGCGGACTTAAGGCTTAGAGATTCTTGCGGCTTTGGTTACGGACCCTCCTGGAGTATAAATAACCAATGCAGTCTCCGTGAGCTTCAGTGTGTCTACGTTCGTTGCCTTGGAGTAGTAGTAGTTGCTTCTGTTTCCCGCCGGAGTCCATCGTTGCCTTGTGTGGTGAGTAGAGCGAGCTACTAGAACACATTCTAGTAATAGCAGTGGATCCTTCTATGTTAACTACGAACAGCTTGTGGTATTTGTAGGGGCTTGTATGCCCAGCGGAGAAGACTTCTTTCATTGAATTAGTGTTTCTTCTTCCGTCAATATTGGTGACCCGGTTCAAGTGTTAAAGGCGACAGGTTTAGCTTTATCATTTCTTGAAGGGGAATGTCTTCGTGTTTGAAGAAAATTAATCTCATTATTGTTCTCTTATCCCTAAGATTTTATTTTTTATTATAATTATAAACTAATTTCACGTACAGTATAACTTCAATTAACTTTTTTCTCTGCTGCGTTCATTCAGTAAAGTAACATAAGGCCTGTTCTTTCAAGCACCAGCGCCATGTCCATCCATTTATGTTATCAATATAAGATGTTGTTCAGTATAAATAATTGAAGGTATATTTTTCCAAACACCAGCGCTTCGTCCATCCATTTATGTTAGCAATATAAGATGCTGTTCAATATAAATAAGTAAAGGCATATTTTTCCAAACACCAGCGCTTCGTCCATCCATTTATGTTATCAATATAAGATGCTGTTCAATTTAAATAAGTAAAGGCATATTCTTCCAAACACTAACGCTTCGTCCATCAATTCAAGTTGATGGAAATTTCGATGTCAATTGGAATTGCTCGAAATAAATCCGTTTAGATGTTTATAAAACGGTAGCTACCCAGCTATATCCAATTAATCTGTATTTTCTTTATCAGGATATCTTTTGTTTATGCATATATTTAATAATGTGAGCACATGTCGGGAGATAGCATTTTTTTTTAGTATTGTGCCGTGGCTACAATGGCTTTTCAGTCTCAGATACGCACAAGATTTTCAAGTAGTGGCAACAAGAGAATAGGAAGGACATAAATAAGAAGGCAGTTAATTTGCCCCATGAATTGATAAGTAAATTAAAGTTGTTGTAGAATGTAAGAACAAACAATTTGGCATTGGGGGGGGGGGAACTTATCTAATTTTTTTGGTTTCCTCTGGAGGCCAGGACTGGAAGGCGATGAGGTTGAGGTTTTGGCTTGAGCCTGTGATCCAAGAATGGCGCCTTCGGTCTTGACGATTGCTTGATTCGGGGCACGTTGGGCGCTCTTGCTAGGATCCGTTTAGTTTTTCTCTTGGTCCTACGAACCCCTATTGGTGGTGCTGTCCGAGTAGCCTAGCTGGGCCACCCGGTCAGAGCTGAGGAAGAAATCTTCCGGTAACAAGAGTACGGTCTCCTTTTCAAGACCGCGTTAAGTTCACCCACTAAAGCCGCAGGCAATAATTTTTGCCTTTAATTGAATGGGTGAATTAAAAGTTTGGGCTCAGTCTGGTACCCACAAGTCTAGTTGAGTAGTCAGCATAAATTGTTATTAAAAATAAAAATGGAGGGACTGGCTCCGTTGAGTGTCAATGACGTACCATATTTTAGAATTGGTCAGAATCATAACACTGCATTTTGAAGTATGTGTGGAAATATAAGATTCAGCAGGGTTCATAGGGAACATATACCTGCTGAAATTCTTTTCTAGCTGACACAGATTACAGTCAGGCTTGGCTGCCACGTGGTTTATTACATTATTTATCTAACAAAATGTATATCAGTTACCAGAATATGTTTAGCTAGCTTTAAGCCTAAAACTAGGAAAGATCATTATTAATCTATGATTGCGTTCAAATATTTCTTTTTTGTCTACCTGTATTACCCTATTTACAATAATCAGCAAATCAGGCCACATCACATTCAGCATGGTGCTGTACTCTGGACTGACCAGTTCAACAAATTGCCAATGTATGATGATTCATAAATAATCTATCAACATATTTACGTACATCTTATAGGCCCCCTAAATGCTTAAAAAGAAGCTGTTAATGAAACTTAATATAAACTGAAGAACGTACCCAGTATTTCTGGCAGGCATACGCACTGAAATTAATTAGCCAATAAGTGTGTTTTGGTTCTTGGTGCCTTGCAGCAAGCTCACCCGATGTTGCCGCTAGAAGGACAGTTTAAACTTGTTTGGTCAAAAACTTACATTTTAGATATGTCGGCTCTCATGATTCTGTCTATTTGAAGAAGCGCCAATGAGCAAGATAATGTTTACCAGTCTATTCTAATACCAATTGTAGGGACACTAATCCTCTGCAGAAACAGGCAAGCCTGTGTTTGGAATACTGACCTGCCAAAATTCGTAGTCGATACCTGTGTAGGTGGGAATGATCAGTAGTGTAGGTCATTTGACACGCAAATAATTGCGCTTGTAGGTGCTTGGAAACCTGCTTGAATAGCAACTCAGAACGATTGAACCGTTATACAATCGTTCTTAAATTTTCAGTGCTAGTCTGATGCAGCATGAATCTACATTAAGACGAACAATATTTTAGCGAGGCACTGGAGCATCGATTTGAATTTCACGTGCGAAATCCGTCGTCTGTTTATTTTATATAGACTCTATTAACTAATTTTCTTTCGTTCAAGTACACAAAAAGCAATTATCTGGACTCTGTTCAGAAAGTGCAAAGCTAACTCAAAGTGCAATCAACGTGCGTGAATAATTTGAACATATTTTAGAAGCAGGAGCATATTACTCTGCCAACTCTTAAACAAATCCATTCATCGAATATATGAGTAAATAACACACGTAATAAATGACAGGGACAAACATAAAAAGCTATCATTGTTGGCCCCGAGTTTGTTGCTCGATTATATCGATGGAAATATATTAAAGAGGATTAAGTATTCTACAATGAGACGAGTCAATTCATTTGTTAAAGAGGAACAGTGTAATTCCCATACATTGATACCTCATTTGACGAGGTTGGTGTTTGTCTACAGGCGTCCCAGTTGGTGCCCCTTAAAATTCATCCCAGTAATAATATTTCATAATAAGCATTTTGTGCCTCGCGCCACCTTCAATTGCCGACACACTGGAACTGACGCCGCGTCATCGATAGAAGAAACAGGAGTACTTTATTTATGAACAAATTCGTATTTAAACGGAAGGACTAGTTCAAATGGTACGTTGAGACCTAAAAATTATGGTTGGGGTAATTTAAATGTTAAATTTTATGACAATTTTGTGTTAGTGACCTAGATAAGAATTTCCGCTTTTTAACTCGACAATGAAGTGTGAATTTTTCGTACCCAAACATGTGTAAGCATCTGGTTCAAAGCAGGATCTGAGGCTGTGTAGACGGAGTAGTATAGAGAGGGGCGCAGTTGCCTGTACACAGCACCGTGACGTGATGCCATGGAGGTATAATAGAAAGAGGGAGCATTGGCTGCGTTGTGTGTGTATTCGAATGAAGCCCCTTCTGGTGCTCGGATGCCTGGTCTGACGTGGAGTCAGTGTTAGTGCAACCGTCGGACGGGTAGGTTGGTGGGTGCTCGGCTGACTACTCTATAAATTTTGCAAGCGTATGAGGGTTAGTAGCCAACAGAGTGTGATAGAGGATGGTAGTACGTGGCTCAAGCTTGTCGTGCAAGTGACGCGATGGTATATCGCGTTCGCTACAACGAAGGTAACTTGTCGTTTTTCAGGTGCGTCTAATTATTGGATACATTAAGAAAATTTGTTAGTATGTTAAATACGTGGGTAGAAAAAGAAGATGACTTTCCATAACATATAGTCATTCCAATGACATTTTTTCAGTTAAAAAATTACATCATTATATATGTTTATAGAAATTAGCAATGTATAGGTATTAGTTATATTCATTTGGTAAATTCTAGAAATAATAAAATTCAATGGCACCTAGTTGTATAACAATCGAAGTAAAATTTAGTTATGTCAATCAACGGAGGGACATGAATCATCCTGTAGCCAACGCTAATCTACGAAGACAATTAGGTCATATTTTGATATGTATTCATTCAGTGTTGTCTAATATCGCAACAGCTGAAGGTTATATTTAAGTTAAAAAAATCAAAGTAGTCATTAGCAAGTTTTCCATTCATTTACATGCAATAAAACAATCGACTGATGTTGGTGCAATTGTTCTAGCTTCCGTGTAGCGAATCAGCATTTCGTCAACGAAGAGTTGCACCGCGCCAACCTCTCCTTCCGTCTTTCGCAGCATACTGTGGCCAGCCCTCACCTCCCACCTAAGAGCTGACACTGCGTCACAGTTTTCAGGCAGCCGTGCGCGCTCCTCCTTTATTAGTCTCCGTGGTTGTGTATTATGGCACCTCAGATTGTGTAGAAATTTTTCATAGGGACTTCTTTCAATTAGCTTGGACGCGGGGCAGATGACAAATTGCAGTCAGATTATATATTTGTGGAATGGTTAATGCTCTGGATAAGCTTTTTACAATTACCGAATCCGTCGAAGCGTCAGTTGCCACTTCCTATATCAAAATTTGGAATTCACCAACATTTCTGAATGCCACACGAAACCATTTGCTTTGAGGAAGATCATCCAAATCAAAACTGTTGCCAGATAGAGGGTTGCGCACAGTCTTGCAATCATAGGGCTGAACCCCTTATAGCATGCCTGCCGCGCTCCTTATACACTAATAGGATAATAAAATGATGGTATGCTAGGACAACATCATTCCATAATATAAACAGAAACCTTGACAAGGATAGTAGACCTTGAATTTTCTCCTTCAAAGATGGTGTCGTTACAGAATAAATGTATGTTTGAAAGGAAAACCTAACGTATTGTAGCAAATGTATTTTTTGTCATCTGTTTTGGGCCCGATGAAAGTTAGTGGGAGAGTTCATTTTACTACAAAATATATATATTTTTCTAGACTGCGAAAAAAAAACTAACGCGGACAAAAAATCATCTAATGACCTATTGTATTCATTTTAATTATCTACTTATAAAAAAACATATTGATCATTTCTCTTTTAACTCGTGCAAACGCTTAGTAAGACCAAACACACACTGTTCTCGTACGCTGGTCGGAGCGGTTTGAAATCAAAATGTATACTGTGGAGTCCACATTGGTGCTGTTCAATACCGTGGAGTAGTGGTTCCGTGTCGACGTGTTAAGTTATGTTGCGCACAGCGTGATATAATTGTTAGCTCCATTACGAGTATATTGCTGGAACCTACCTACCCAGCCTGATCTAACTAAGGGGCACGTGTTTCTAACCCACGGCGCATAAGTCATTTTTTTCTAACCCGCTGGCCAAACGTTCGTACTTTTCAAAGAAACGTGTTCTAACCCTGGCCCGGGGCAAACGTACGTGTTATCTATTATGTATTGACTACCCCATGGTATACAACTACCCCACCATAACCACTACAGTTACCAAGAAAATTATGTATCCTACAGGGTTGCAAAGCCATCTTGTTTCTAGACAAGCCTCGTCTCCGAATAAATTAGATAGGCTAGAATGGAGATCATGCATTTGCTACGGAGTTGGAATTGAATATGTATTTAAATTATCACAGTGATGCCATCATCGGAAAAAACTATAGTCCGTAGACAAGAATCGAACCCGACATCGCTGGTATGCGGGACCAGCACGCTGTGCACTAGGTCATCCAACACAACAAAAAGTTGTAAATGAAGCTTTCGTGCACATTGTACTGTGATGACTAGACTAACACACTTCGCTGTTATCACTGTGCTGCTTGTTTGCATAGCACAGTAACCTCTCAGAAGTTGTTGGAGAGAGGATATACCAACAATATCGTTGGGAGACTTATTTAAATTATCACAGTGAAGTCATCATTGGAAAAAATATAGTTTGCAGCCAGGAATCGAACCCGACGTCGCTGGTATGCGAGACCAGTACGCTCTGCACTAGACCATTCAACACAACAAAAAGTTGTGATTCAAGCTTTCGTGCAGATTGTACTGATCTGGCTAGACTAACACACTCCTCTGTTGTCATTGTGTTGCTTGTATATATAGCACAGTAACCGTGCATAAGTTGTTGGGGAGAGAATATATCAACAATATTGTTGGGAGACTTATTTAAATTATCACAGTGATGTCATCATCGGAAAACCTATTGTGTGATAATTTAAATAAGTCACCCAATGAAATTGTTGGTATATTCTCTCTCTGACAACTTATGCACGGCTACTGTGCTATATATACAAGCAACACAGTAATAACAGAGGAGCGTGTTAGTCTAGCCAAAACAGTACAATGTGCACGACAGCTTGAATTACAACTTATTGTTGTGTTGGATGACCAAGTGCACAGCGTGCTGGTCACACATACCAGCGACTTCGGGTTCTATTTCTGGCAACGAACTGTAGTTTTTCCCAATGATGACATCACTGTGATAATTTAAATAAGTCTCACAACGATATTGTTGGTATATTCTCTCTTGAATATGTATTTTGCTGATCTGTAATGTTCAGAAAGAAATAAAATTATCATTGTGAAAGTTTAGTTAAACTAATTTATTTTAGTGAGTTCAATGGAAACTAATGATTAGGGAACATTGCTGTATGATACGAAATCATTTTGGTTACCACAGTGGATATGGTGGGGTAGTTGGATATCATGGTGTAGTCAATATATAAGTCGTCGAACATTGATTAGAAACGACATCCATAGCAATCAGCTTGTGGCGACACTTTGCAACTAATATCACCAAGGATGTAATGACGTCTTGTCTACAAGCAAAGGAGTATGATACGAAATCCAAATGTATGCTGTGGTCTACACCCCGGTTCAAGTTGATACGGCGGGATAGTTGCTCCGTGCCGTTCTGTTGCGTGCGGCTAGTTATATTTGCTGGCTACGTTGCGAGCATATTGTTGGAACCTTCCTACCCAACCTAACCTTACTTAGTAGCACGTCTATCTAACCCGCGGGGCAGAAGTACTTGTTTCTAACATGCTGTGCAAACGTACGTATTTTCTATGGTATGTAGTTCTAACCTGCGGGGCGAATGTACGTGTTATTAATTATATATTGACTACCCCATGGTTTCAAACTACCCCACCATATCCATCATGGTATCCGAAATGATTTCGTATCTTACAGTAGCAACGTTTCGTTCGCGGTATGAAAACTCTACGGACCGATTTGACGTTTGTTCGAATGCGTTGTTCCAGCAAGCGAAGCGAACAGTATGATAGACATCACAACAGAAAGCAGACACAATTTTGAGGTTCGTTTCAGCACGGGGGTGGGTTCTGTGAATGGGATTAATGGAGATGATAATGACTGAGTACGTGACAATTGGCTAGGATGGAAAGTGATTAAGTAGGTGACAATAGAGCCTCTCATGCGCCGGTGCACCCTCTATGAGAAGGAGACATGGGACCTCTTCGTTCCATGCAGTGAAAGTTGGGATGGGTAAGGACATATGGATAAGCTCTGATAGAGATCCTGGGGAAATGACATTCTGGCAGGGAAGTGTGAGGATTACCTTCAAGATAACTTAGGCTTTAAAAGTATAACTGTCCATAAACTAGGAGGGGTGAGTGGGTGGTGTTGCAAAAATAATGCACAGTAAGAAAGGGAGCAGTTAGGTGACTGTTAAAAGGGCTTTGGACAGAACCACAAGAATGCCAGGTCTGGAAGAGACTTTTGAGCCCCCTATCTGGTCACATGGTTTTCCCACACCATGCCAGTTCTCCATCTAGACCTCCTTGAAGTTGTAGGCAATTTATATATTTATAACTTTGTTTTCCTTATACCATATATCTTCAAGACTCCTCCCTCCACACCCTTTCCTATCTTCCTTCATTTATTATATGTCTGTATGGTTCCACATTGCTCATAAATTTGATCTTGTTTGGTTCTGAATGAGTGGAGATCCCATTGAAGTTTGATTATTTTGAATGATTGTTTTTATCTTTTTATGTTATCCAGGTCTTTCTAGTTGTACCTTATTGATATGCAAATTTAGCACCAACATACCTAGTTATTCATATTTAAAGACATAGCATCAACCGAGGTGACTCCACATTTTCCGCATACTTTTAACTAACTCAAAAAGTGCGCCCCAGAAACTTAGTTTTCACTGTGTGTATAACTACTATTTTGACCATGAACTTATGAAGCACTGTTGGTTTCAACATTCTATCATCAAACAAACAAAAATGAATTTACAAAAACTGTGTGGCAAGTTATGCTGTTATGGCCCCTAATCGGGGGTGATTCCCCACTCGTGAACAGGGTGATGCCCTGCAGCCCCCTTATATCAATAAATGAAACACTAATTAAAAGTTTGAGAGTACCAAAATAAAGAGCATGCCTATAGGCTATATTAGTATATTAGTATCAGTAGCCTGAAATAAATGTCAGCATAAATTATGTCTGACAGGTCTTGTTTGTTGCTGCAGTTGTTCATTACTTTCAAAAAGGAATTTTTCTGATTTCTCTGAAAAACCAAGTTTTTCTTCAATAATTTCTATCAAATTTTACCGGAAGTCATTTCTAGATATCCTGTACTAATAAAGACCCTTAAGTCTCAATAAAAAGTGTAAAAAAAAATCATTTTAATAATATTATAAAATGAGTATGTAATGCATTTCTTCTATTTTATAGCAAACTAATTGCATTAACATGATTACAAAGCATGCTGGGTAAGGTATTGTTATCTTAAAATGAAAATATAATTATATTAATAGTTCCTAGGTGTCAATTTCAAACAGAAGTCAACACTTAGGCCTAAACTTGTCATCATTTGTTATAAACATTGGGTCATTATAAAGTTTGCTACGCATGTGAAGAATATACAATGACTTCATCAAGATAAACTTCCCAGAGCTATACAATGACTTCTGGATGTCATTTTATATGTGAAGAATTACGTTTAATTTCTTTTCATTGAAGAAAAACTGAAATATTTAATAACAAAATAGGTGCGGGGAATTACCTCCCATGGTTTTTTCTCCTGGCAATTGATTCCCTGTGGTTGTATATTTGTTAACATATAGCTACCTAGAGATCTATAAATTTATTTCCATAATGCATCATACGCAACAAACTACAACATATTCCACGGATTACCACCAAATTTGGCTACAATCCATTGGGAACTCTAGCTACAGCATCAAAGTTGGCAGAACTTTGATTTTTCCTAACCAAAATTATCAGGGTTCTGAAAAACATACCTTCACCTGGCAATTTTTCCTAAACACTCTGTGCATATATCAAATTTCTACAAGTTGCTGATACTTGCTTACTAATATATACCTGCTCTTACAAGTCCCGTAGTCAAATGGTTACATTTCCAATGTGGGAGTGCACAAAATAGGGGGTGAGTCACCCTGAGAGGAATCACCCCGGTTGATGCTACCTGATCTGCTGTGCCAACCACACTAACTTCCTCTCTCCTCTCCCCCCTCTCCTTAACCTAAAGTTAGGGCTCAATCTAGTCTACAATTCAACATTAGGTTCTAGTATTGAGGCCTATCAAGTAATCTCTCTTGCCACCCTCTTATCTCATTTTTTTTATTCTATATGCCATTCAAAAAAGTGCCATTGCAAAGGCCAAGGTGTCCTGAAAGAGGAACCTGGACCCTATTCAAGAACAAAGAATATAAGTAAAGTACATGTACTTATTTAAGTTATATCCAGATTTGGGTGAAGAATATGGGTGTGTTTCACAAATTGATTCATTGCAAAGGATGCTTTAAGAATGGAGATGGGGTGGAGCACCTTTAGTCAAAGAATGGCTAATGCAAAGCCTAACTATGGATAGAGTTATTAGTAAAGGTAGAACTAGTGGAAGAGATTAATAGGAAAAATAGCATATAGATAGATGGGGAAAAAACTGGCATGGTGTACAGTTAGTGATTAGCGTTGACCAGGGTGATTTGCCGCGGTTGGCAACACAGGGTGACTCCCAGCACCCCCCTTCTGGGCACCAAAACGTAGAAAATGTCACTATTTGACTACGGGATTTAATAGAGCAGGTCTTTGTTAGTAAGTATAAGCTACTTCTAGAAATTTGCTATGCGCACAGAATAGATGAAAAATCGACAAAGTGAACGTGTGTTTTTCAAGTCCCTGATAATTTTGGTTCGGAAAAAACTAGGTTTGACAAACTTTGATGCTGTGGCTAGAGTTTCCATTGGATTTGGGTCATATTTGGTGGTGATACTAAGAAGTTTGTTGCGTAAGAAGGATTTAGAAAAGAAATGTCAACTTTGGCAAATAGCTGTATACAAATGCAGAGAATCACCCCAGGTGATAATTGATTGCGGGTGATTCCCCGCACCTATTTTGTTGATGAATATATGTGTATTTTTCAATGAAAAGTAATTAAATGCAATTCTCCACCTATATAATGACATCTGGAAGTAAATGACCCACAATAATGACACCAGTACTAATTTCAAAATGCTTAACTAATTTTATAATGACCTGATGTTTATAACACATAGTGATAAGTCTATGCCTAAGTGTTAACTTATGTTTAACACCCAGGAATTATTATTTCTTTGCCATATTTTCATATCAGAATAACAATACCTTACCTAGCATGCCTTGTATTCATATTAATGCAATTAGATTGCTTTAGAATTGAAGAAATACATTTTCTTCTTGTTGTATTGTATCAATAGAATATAGTTTTTCCAAAATATTCACTCATTTACTGATACTTTAGGGTCATAATTAGTTCAGGATGTGGAGAAATGACTTCCAGTGAAGGTTAGTTTGCAATTATTGAAGAAAAACTTTGTTTCACATGGTGAAATCCGAAAAAACTCCCTTGGACTGTCAAGTATGACTGCAGCAAAAGGGGAGCATCAAGAAGACCTGTCAGACGTAATATTTTGCGTAACATTTTATTATAAGCAACTGATATATACTGATATTGGCATGCTCGTTCTATTGGTACTCTCAAACTTTTAATTTGCATTTAAATTATTGATATATGGGGGGTGCGGGGAATCACCCACAATTAGGGGCCTAGCTTGACTCACTGTTACTTTTAAAAAACTTTTTTTTAATTGATGATAGAATGTTGCAACTTACGGTGCTTCATGGTCATAATGGTAGCTATACACACCCTAAATACAAAGTTTATCTACCACATACTTTTTGAGTTATTTCAAAGTATACGGAAAATGCGGCAAGCCCCCAGTCAATGCTAGATAGTCATGAAATTTGAGATGGCTCAAAAGATTGGAATGTAATCTGACAGGATTAAAATATTGAAAATTAGAAGAGGAGGATCAACAATTTAAGCAATGACCAAGGTCTCAAAATTAGGAGGGAATGGGAAGGAAAAATTTATAAGAGGGTGAAAAGGGTAGGACTCACAAGGAAAGACGTGGAGGGAAAGAATAACATCATTCTGTCTAGGAAATATGAAACGTTTGCCTGCAACTGACCCAGCAAATGATGGTCTTATACATGGAGCATGATGGAGGGTATCACTGCTATGCAAGGACTTACTAATTGAATGGGTTAGGAGATAGGTGTGGGGCCTGTGACACAGATGCAGGGGAGACAGTTGAGCACCTCCTGCTTGGGTGCACGTTCTGTGAGAGGAAGTGCAGGTGCCTCTTTCTAGCAGTAGTAGTTATAATGGATTGGGAAACATGATGAACACTGCTGGGGATACTATTCCTGAGGAAGCAAGAGTTTAATTTTTCAGAGGTAACAAAGGCTACCATAGGCCACCTGTCCATGGCTTGGACAAAATAGGAGTATAGGCCACTGGGAGTGGTGGGGGAGTGATATAGGGTAGCTACTGTATGAGTGTGCAAGTGTGGAGCAGTCCAGTGGGCTCTGAACAATGCTACAATACCTTGCTACTAGAGGGTCCCCAATATAAATCCATCAGCCTGTGTATTGTTTCCCCTTCCCTTGCTCTTCTTAATCTATGCCTCTTTGCAGGCAACCTACATAGGTAGCTATAACTATGCTTTATATTGTTCATAGACCTTTATCTCTCCTCCATCCATACCCTTTCTTATTCTCATCCTTGCATGATTTTTTTCTCCTTCCCCCATTGCTTGTGTTATACCAAAATGAGAGAGAGCTGTAATTCAGCCATTGCTTTTGAGAGGCTACTCATACATTGTGAGATGAATAAAATGTCATACATACATTTTTTTATTGATTAGCTACAGTAAGAAATACTAGTAAAATTTAACAAACAAGCCAATAATAGTAAGGTTCTCCATGCTTTTGTCAGAAAGTAGAAAATTGGTTGCTGAGGTGTTTGTCCTATCTGCCTGCCAAGTGGTGAGATAATACAGAATCTTGGTTGGATGTATAATGCCCTTGCTGACTTTTTCTGGTGTTCTTGTGAGCTCAGTTCATACCCACCTAACCCATTTCCAGTTATTTGCAGGAAGTTTGTTGAATGTCAACTTTTCTAGGGTGAGTGTCCACCATATTATTTTGGTTCTTGATCCCAGTTCCAGTGTGAGTCCAGATGGCCTTCACCTGCATCTGCTGAGGAGCTGTTCAGTATTCAAGGCCAAGTCTTGACTTGCTCTGATCATCAGAATTACAAACCTCAGTCCTATAAACTTGACGTTGGCTTGCTGCAAATCAATGGAAAGAATGGTTGTATCTCATCAGTATGGTTGTATCTCATCTGTGTGGTTTTTGGAGTAGCTAAATGTAGCACTGGTTGCTGTTGATCTATGATGACATCGGGAGGTGGATTGATGGAGAATATATTGTGAATGACATGCTGCTTGACTTCTCGAAAAAATTTGATGTGGTGGGTCATGCTGTGCTCCAGTCTTAGCTGAAATCTATGAGTGTTTATAATTCTTTGCTGGCCTGGATCTCTACATTTCTATCTGGCAGATTGATGAATGCTTTTGTGAGTTACAGCAATAATATGACTTTTAATGCTCCTCAGGGTTCTGTCCTTCACAGTCTGTGGACTGCTACTGTTCTTGATCTATATTAATCACATCTCTAGTAGTCTTGCATGCAAGTTGAAGGCATTTGCAGACAAGTTCAAGTTGTAATTGAGATACTCATGTGAGGACACTGAGCCTGCCTTTCATGTTGTCCAGTCACTGTGAAGTGGACACAGTTGACTGTTGCTATGTTCTGTAATCTTGCATTGAATTGAGACAAGCATGTTGTGCTGCACTCCTAGCTATAGAGATTGCATTGATTTTGATGGTCTGGTTCCAGTTAACCAGTACTTCCTGCAAGTCAGTGCATTCAAGTTTGTCACTGCACAGAAAAATATGGGTGTCAGTGTGGATTCAAATCTCAGATTCCACCATCATAGATGCATGGTGGCTGCAAAGGCTGGTGGGTTGGCAAACTGTTGCTTGAGATCAACTGTCCAAAAGTTTGCCGAGTTTATGCTGCCCTAATATGTTGCGCATATCTGTCACTCATTAGGTGGCAATGCTTGAATCTATTGAGAGAAAATGAGCAAGATATGTGCTGGGTGGGCACATCCCTGGGCTAATTTTTTGTACCTTACTGAATCCACATTATTGGTGGTGTAGCTATCATCTTGATCCAAGGTGCTTGCTAATAACTTCAAGTTGTAGCTACCTTAAATATAGTAGAGATTGAGTCTGCTGTTCCTGGTGTATCTGATCTTCAGAGAGACCTGGATGTGGTCAGTTTTATGGCGGCCTGATGGAACTTGTACGTAAATATAGAAAAGTTTGTTTTGAGGCTTTAAGGACTGGAAGGAGATGGACCCACTTCCTCTTTACTATTTGTTTCGCATGGTAGTTAGCTAAAGTTTGTCCAGTGTTACTGAGGTCTAGGAGTGGC
>SDVV010013917.1:0-14964 GCA_016164225.1 Gammarus roeselii | reverse complement strand
CCACTCACTCGGTACCACGCCTACCACAAAACACTAGTTCAGTAACCTCACCAACCATTCGACAATCGTTACTCCACCCTTCTTCAGGCACTCGGTCGCAACGCCATCCAAACCAGGGGCTTTCCCTGCTTTCATCACATCCACCGCCTCCTGCACCTCTTCCCTGGTAATGTCCGCAACAAGTCTTTCTCCCAAAACTGGCATCCGAGCACCACCACCCACAGCAACAATCTCAGCCTCTCTGTCATCCTCGACATTCAACAACTCATCAAAATACTCGGCCCACCTTTTCCGAACAATACCACTTTCCAACAACAACTGGCCGTTTTCATCTTTCATCAATTCCTCCTTTCCGGTCTCTTCCTTTCTCACCCTCTTCACCTCTTTCCAGAACATCTTTTTGTTTTCTTCAAAGTTTTGGCACAACCGTCTGCCCCACCTGGCACCAGCGTCCCTTTTGGCTCTCGTCACCACCCGCTTCACCTCGTTCGTCCTCTCTTTGGAAGCCTATCAGAGCAGCGTCAAAATCAACCATTATCAAACATAATCCACTCACGCCTGTTCATTGCACGCTCTCTCGCCACCTCCACATTCATGTTTCTCCTTCCTAACGCCTGCTTCACACCATCCATCCACCCAAACTTCGGTCTACCTCTAGGCCTGCGACCACTCGCCTCCGCATTCATCACTCTTTTTACCAATCTCCCTTCATCCATCCTCTCCATGTGCCCGAACAATCTCAGAACACGCAAATCCACTCTGTCCTCCAACTTCTTCACCATCCCTGTTTTGATTCGAACCACGTCGTTGGTGATCCGGTCTCTCAGCGTTACTCAAGCCATGCTCCTCAAACATTTCATCGCAAAAACATTCAACCTTCTTCTCCCCTCACCCTCCAAATCTCAGCTCCGTAGAGCACAGTTGGGACAACAACACCCTCATACAGCCCTCTCTTTGCTTCCATCCAGATGCTTCCATCCATGAACACTAGTTCATTTATCTCCACATGGGAGCCCAGATACTCAAAACACTGAACTTCATCCAAGAGCTCTCCATATGTCCACCTGTGTGAAATAACAAAACGGTAAAGGAAGCTAACATTCAATCGATACCGGCGCCCCAAAACAGTTGCCGTCAAAATTACGTTCAGGCGAGAAACTGCAAATCGCGAAATACATGCTTCCTGTCTCGAAGCGAATCATGGCAGAACTTTGTATCGTTCATTAATGTGAAAACACCCATGTCTTGAGTGTTGTCCCGCTTAAGAAAAATGACGGGACAGTAATGTCCTCATCCCCCTCCCAACCATAAGCATGGGGGGGAATGACTCACACCGATCCGCAAGAAGTCTCTCAACTCTTTGCAACACACTACTCCTCCGTCAACTTGGATTTTGGGTACAGCCTGACATTCTGTAAAACAAAGCGTACTGCTGAACAAAATAGTCTGTCTTTCTCCAAAAATTCTCCTTTGCCTTACAATGAACCTATCACGGTACACGAAATCCTCTGTGCAACTCGCACCTCCAACCCCTCTGCTACTAGTGTAGGAAGATCGAATCTCCTACGAGATGCCTCGGCACCTACATCCCTCTGCTCTCTCTTACTTGAGTCTTATTTACAACAGTCAGGTCTACCCACACCTATCCCGATCGGTGGAAAGAGGCAGTGGTTCTGTCTTTCCCAAAACCTGGCAAGCCAACCGATGAATTGCCCAGCTACCGCCCTATAGTCCTCACCTCGTTATTAGCGACGGTTCTGGAGAAGATTGTGAATGCCCGACTGACCCGACACCTGGAAATAAACTCACTCCTCTCCCCATAACAATTCGGATTTTAAAAGGTGCTATCTGCGCGTTGTTACTGATATCCAAGGTGCCTTTGTCCGCAAGCAACACACTGTTTGCGTTTTCTTTGACATTGAGAAGGTATACGATACAACCTGGCGCTATGGCATCCTCCGAGATATCCACCAGATGGCACTCCGGGTTCACTTGTTATTTTTCATCCGGAACTTCCTCCAGCGGAGTCTTCCGGGTCAAAATCTGCTATCACTTTTTTTTTAAGATTTGCGCAGAGGCAGTATCGTAACCTATGACGGCCAACTAACTGAGTTTGAAATTAACATCGCATACTGTTATTCGCGTCTATGCTCCAAAGTTTTACAAGTTGCCTGGGTATATAAACTTTTTTTTTGCTGCATCTAAGTAAGAGCCGGTCACCGCTCTAAGCCAAATATCACTCCGAAACCGAATATCGTCTCTTAAAGGTTTAAGTTTTCAACTTGATTGGTTCTTGAAGGTTAAAGTTTTCAACTTGATTGGAGAGATCGACTATCATCTCTTTAGAGCGAGAGCAATACGGAACCTCGGGGCGATACCCCCTGGGGGATCCCAGGCCCACCCGCCTTCCCGCGGCGTCCTCTTTAACCAAAAATTTTTATATGTCCCTTTGTGTAAACATTTTGATTTAAAAGATCCCTCCACCGCATCCCTGTTCTCTACAGAGCTCCACGCGCTCGAACTAGCCATCTCTATTGCCAAAACAGATCACTTCCCCAATACGTCGTATTCGCAGACATTCTGAGTGTCCTCACCCAGCTTTAAACACTGCACTACGAACATCCCGCTCTACGTAAAATGCAGCACCATCTCTTTGTGATGTCCGAGACAGGTCAGGCAGTTGAATTCTGCTGGATCCCCGGACACGCGGGAATAAGAGGAAACGAACTTGCGGACTCGCTTGCTAAACTGGCATCAACTCACCAAGAACATATTTTTGCAAAACATTAACGGGCATGGTTCCCTATTATCAATTCCCATACAACATCCCGATGGGATGAAATGTGGCAACAGAGTGGACAAAATATGCTTTCAGTCGTGTTTTCAGTCTATAGACCAAGCGTTCATCAACCGCTTGTGCACGGGACACACGTTGATAATTCATAACCACCTGATGGATGTCGACACAGGACCAAACGCGTAACCTTGCGTCTGTTGCCACCAAGTGGCTATCAGCGTGAAACACTTACTGATGGATTGCAACGCACTCACGGCGCACCGCAGCAGCCCGACGAGCGTCCATAAATCCCCCGTGCAACCTACAAAGCCTACTCACGGACCCAACCTACCGTAAAAAGCTTATCGCTTTCGGGAAACACACCGGACTAAACGAAGCTGTCTAAATCCCGAACACCTGTGCCAGTGAGGTGGTCTCTCCACCCCATAACGCACAGAGATAACAATACATTTACGAAGATACGCGTAACTCTTTACTCTCTTGAACGCGCTAGTACGCGAACATGCCACGATTGAAATATGTACTGACTTCATCTTGACAAGACTAATATTTCCGCACGCAAGGCCGTGCAAACTTACCTGAATCAATGACAGTCGCGCCTAACGGGGGAGCCGTAGGGCGCGACCGGAGCCTCAACTCACGTTGAGGCTACGGTTGAAGTGAGGCTCAAATCAAAAATCCTCCACCGTCCCTCTCTTTCAGTTTGTAGCTTCACCCCCCCTCCTTGGTGCACAAAGAGGTGAGCCCCCCACTGACACTGGGGTTTGTGAATTGAGAATCGAAATCAATTAAAAAAACAAAAATCTAAACAAAAAAAATGGATTAGATTAATTTTAAGAGTAAAATTAAGGATTAAGTCAGTGTATATATTCGTATATACAATAGAAATAAATGTTAAGGCCCTACCTTCAGTACCCAGAACCCCGGGTAGAAGCCGGGGATCAAACTATGGGCAAGACCATGCCCTATCGGAGAGGGGCTGTCGGCCCCTCCAGAGCGTCGCACTCAAACCTGTCTGCGGGAAAGAATGATGAATCCGTCGGAAGTTCCTCATCGACCGGAGACCTGACTGAGGCCGTAATCGACGACACAAATGAACGCGTCTCGAAGCTGGACGTGAATATAACCGGAATGCAGAATACCCTGGGCAAGATGAGCAAAATGATGAGCCTTCCCGAGCTGAAGACTGCTCGGCGCCCTCCAGTAAAGTAGGTGAACGCCTCACTAAACTCGAGAACCTTTCTGCAACTATGAATACCCGACTGGATGCGCTGATGTAAAGGATAGAGACCAGGGAACCCGTAATCTGTTCGTTTGCTTCCACCTCTGACCTCTCTGATAACATTGCTCTCTTCCCAGCCGAAACTCATAACGCCCGAACACCAAGAAACGTATAGAGGAGACAATACACTCGATTTGATGACCACAACCTATTCAACAACAGCCCTTAATTCCCCGAATATTGAAAATTACATTCGATGTCAATGACAGACCGGATCATTGCCCATATAAACTACGAGAAGAACTGGGATCCGTGACTGGCCGTCCAATTCTCAACATCACCGCCAGCGGTGACGATAGCTTCACCATTAAAGTGGACACGAAACTTCAAAGTGACACTATACTCTCCAAAAACAGAATATGCGAAAAACCTTGCAAAATCATACCACACCCAACTTTTTCCATGAGTTCAGGCCTGATAACATCGAGAGCGTCCCGAGTGATGAAGCCGACGAGTTCATCACCGGACTCGTCCAATACGAGGAATGTATAGTTGAAGCGAAAATCGCACCAAAAATCAAACCAAAAAAGAAACACCACCACGGCCCTTTTGCTTAAATTCAATTGCCCCACCCCACCTAGCTACGTAGACATACCTTTCTTTGACGCCAAAACCATGGTTACATTCTTCGAAAGAAGTCCGATGCGATGCTATAAATGCCAGAAATACTGACATACGAGCAGAGATGTTCACACAGCTCCCAAGACGACTACGATAAACGGGACGATCCCTTGTCGTGCCCATCCGAAGAATCTTACTGCTTTTACTGCTAAGTAAACGGCCACCCTACGGGGCACGGAGACTGCCACCAGGGCAAGACCGATTGGGAGATCCTGCAATACCAAACGGAGCACTAAGTCGGGCGACGAGAGGCTGCAGCTACGATTCGCCCCCTCCACGCTGACCCTCCTACCCAGGAGTGAAGATCAGCATCATTTCCTACACACTTCCTTATAACGCTTGTAGATAGCGGTGCAAACAAAATAGATTCCTCAATGAACCCATTCCCTATGATGAACTCGCTCTCCAAACATTTGAGAGGCCGAACGATAAACATAAACCAACCGGGAAAGAAGTATCTGGCCCACGTCGTAAATATCGAGCAAAGCAATGCTATTCAAAGAAATAACAAAATAGTCAAACAAAAATGAACTGTCGGAATACATCTATTCTCCAACGTTACAAGATGAATTATATACACTTCCAACTACACTCCCATAACTGACCTTAGTGCTTTTGCTGCAGGTTTAGCAGAGGATTACAGAGTCTCCAACGTTTCTCTAGTACAATGGATCAAACCACGGAACACCCACACCACCGCATATCGAATAACCCTAGGACGCGGCACACTAGTATTCATAGTAATCCCGAGCGAACAAGAGAAAACTAAAACTTATCCAGTGGCGACATGGCCTGCAATGTGCAAAAAAAACTAGATTACGGTCATGTCATCAAATACTGCCAGCCACACATATCCCAACGCTGTAAGAGGTGCGTCGGCGAGCATGTCCGAAAGGACTGCACAGCCCGCCAACATCAATGCTACCACTGCTGATGCCTCCATGAGGCAGACGACCGCAACTGCCCAAAAAACATGGACTGAAAAGCAATGACAACAAAACAAAACGACCGCAGAGGCACACGAAAACAAGCCATCCAAACCTTTTACGACGAAAACATAAACTGCGTAATTTAAATGACGCCAAAGCAGTTAAATCTACAACTAAGATTTTCCCCTCAGACGACACTCATGCACCGTCAACACAACTTATTACCATGACCCCAACACCCCTCCCCCAGTACTAACATCACTACGAACTCACCACCACCACCTGATGGATGTCGACATAGGACCAAACGCGCCACTGTGCCCCTGTTGCCACCAAGTGGCTATTAGCGTGAAACGCTTACTGATGGAAATATGTACTTGATTTCATCTTGACAAGACTAATATTTTTGCACCCGAGGTCGTGCAAATTTATCTGAATCAACGACGGTCGCGTCCCACTGGGGAGCCTATTATGACGCACGTTGAGGCTCCGGTGGAAATGAGGCTCAAATCAAATAAATAAAATCACCTTTTGGACATTAAAACCCTTTGAGTACGCGAAAACCCCTTTCGTGTACTCAATTCGCGATTGGCATTAGTGGGATCACGGGTGTGATCCCTCCCTCCGTGAATGGGTCACTGTACGTTGACGACTTTATGATATATGCATCGACGCCAATTGCGTCCCAACTCCAACGTCGACTACAGAGTGCAATTGCCCTGGTGCTTGCCAGGACAGAATCTCGAGGCCTAAAATGTCTAAAAGCAAAACGTGTTCACTTTATATACATCGGTCTCGCGCACACACGGAACCAGACCTCAGACTATGGAGAAATGATCCCTTTCCTACCAACAGTCCGCTTTCTGGGACTAATATTCAACCAGAAACTAGTCTGGAAGTACCACGTGCAGCAGCTTCAGATGGACTGCTTACTGCGATTTGTCATTCTTCGGATGGCATCGCACTTAACCTGGGGTGCAGACAGAACTACATCATAACGCCTTTACCGCGCTATCCCTGTCGTATCAGCAATCTTGCGCTGGCTTGTGCGATTGTTCTTCAGAAACAAGAACGTTCGTTTGTGCTGGGTTCCGAGCCACTGGGGTGGTAAGCAATGAGCGGGCGGACGAAGCGGCGCGAACAGTTGCTGCGGCGCCTGACCCAGCAGAACAGCGTCCACTTCCTCTTGATTAGTTTTACCCAGCAATTGAAAGAGCTGTGCAAAATAAATTAAACCTAGAATGGTCTGATGTTTCTATGAGAAATAAATGGCGCGCTATTAAAGACACCCACACCGTGGTTCTCTTAAAGCAACCGATCTCGACGGACTGAGATAACTCTATGCTGATTGAGAATTGGACATAGTAGACTAACGCACAGACACCTAATGGAGGCGTCGCCACCCCTATACTGCATGGACTGTTTAATCCCTCTTGCAATGGCCCATGTCTTGGCAGAGTGCCCCAACAGGACGGAATGTCGACGCACATACTTCCCCAAGAGCCTGTTCCTGGACCTTCCTAATATACTCCGCCTAATGCTTACTGAGTTCCCTCGCAGGCATTTCAGAGCGGAACCGCTTCTCAGCTACCTTCGAGAAATCAACTTCTTGGCTGAAATCTAATCTATTGTGAATTGATCATACCTAATCTTACATACCGATAGACTCCTCCTTCCCGGAGGACCACCGATTTCTTTGCTCACGTAGAATAGGACACATTTGTGACCTCTCCCTATTAACAGTAGTGACCCAAGCATACCGTGAATCGAATCAATCCCGGAGACTGACGTTGACTTAATGCAGCACTGGCTGCTGGTTTGACGTTCGGTGCCAGCAGGACATTGACTCCAGACAATCCGTCCTTGATACTCTAATCTAATCGTAATGAGCTGCAGGACGTTGTGTATAGATGCAAAGATAAGGTTGTGTGATGGGGTAGTTGTCCTGATTTTAAAAGGTTGTATGATGGGGTAGTTGTCCTGACTTTACTCTACGAGGTCGAAGTAGAGGGGCGGAAGAGAAGATTGAATTTTGTAAGATGAAGTGCTTAAGAGGCGGCTATCACGGCCGGAATGACCCGGAAGGATAGGATCAATTATGACTGTTCGAATTGGAACGACGATGGTGAGGAAGTTAGAAAAGCTGTATATCCACGTGTTCTGAGGTAATTCCGACACACGTTGAGGACGGATCATGGGAGACAGGTGATACGTGTGATGAAAGAGCACACGTTGACGACGGATGATGGAAGCATGGTGAAAAGGGTAATAGTAGGGCACACGTTGATGACGGACGATGGGAGATAGGTGAAAAGGGTGATCAAAGTAAAAGTGAGTGTCAATGAATAGGCCTTGAGTGAGGGTAAACATCAGTATGTAGGGAGCGTGCAATGGATAGGCGTGAGGGGAGAATGAGTTTTGACTAGACCCTCTGATGCGCTCTCTTGCCCTTGGCGTCTCATTGTGAAACGGATGATCGTAGGTGTGGGAGGGTAAATTAGTGAACGCTTTTAGGCCCTGCTCTGACACTGACTTCGGGGTCTCACTCCTGACGAGGTGTCTGTTGTGCGGTTCTGGAGGACTTGAGCACTAAAGGGCTAGTTTTGCTACGTGTTTGAGCACATGCGAGGAGTGTTGAATTACGTCTTGCCTCCGGTCACCTCCCTTCTGGCAAATGATGCCTTTTATCTGTATTTTAGGATTTAGATAAATTTGTGTTCAATTAATGAACCTTTGTTGTAGCAATTTTTTTTATGAACCATACAAGAGGTTTTATTTTGCTAATGAAGTTCTATTACTTCTAATTTCTAAACTCTTCTTGCTTCAACAATGCTATTGGGCTGCTACTTCCTCGCGGCCTCAATGTTGTCCAGCTTTGATCTCGAACTCTTGATGCTAAACAGGAGATTAGCATCGTTAGGAGAATAGCCAGACAGGAAGCAGCTCGAATCCGGCAACGTCATCAATAAAAAGTGTTTTTCTTTTAGGCAATGGCAGATTATTACCGTTCGCATGTTTATTCAAGTTCGGTCAGATTGTGCTTCATGAATTACAAGAACTCCACATCACAAGTATTTTATACGTTTTTGAAAGCGTTATGCTTTGAGTGAGTTGCGGTGTGTTGTAAGTTAGCATTGCTGATATAATCTATTACAAATGCTACAGTGCGCAAAGTATCTTGTTCTCAGTTAGTCAGATAGGCGAACTCGACCAAAGTCACCAGGAAGGACGCATTCTGTCTGGTTATCTTTCAAATTATATCAATCTTGATGCTAACATTGGCCTGCGAGGTGTTTCACGACTTGGCTCTTCGATTCTATTCAATACCCGCAGAAAAAGCCAACTCAATGACTTTGCCTTCTATAAAAAAACTAATAGCTTTTGGTGAACATATGACCCTATACAAAGTGTTAACATTAAATAGTAGTAAGAACTAACTTTAGCTCAAAAGGGCTAAGTTGTGTGAGTGTGAGCGTATGAGGTGCGCCTTGCCGTCGGCCACCCCCCCCTTTCTGGGGGATGCGGCCTAGTGTCTGTATCTGTAAAACTAAAATCGACTTAAAATACTACCTACGAATTCTTGGTTTCTGCCGTAAAGAAAATGAAGTTTTATTCATGTTTGTAATTGCGTTTATGTACACCACAATTGAAAATAATGAATTTTTATACATTTTGTAATCCCTTATGTTTTCGCGCATACCAGAGTGAGAAGCTATACGATGTGAGGAATTCCGCACCCATGGGGAGCTCACTTAGGCATACGTCAGAGCTTCGATGGAAATGAGCCCTCTAATCTAATCTAATCACTGCCTCACAGGTCGACCCCTTGCCTCCCATGGACTCCCCGCACACGGTCGTGCGGCGTAAGCTCCGTACCAAGGCCAAGTGAAGTCAGTACCCACACGGCGCTGCCTCAACGCTGTGCCTCACCTTTGCCAGGGAGCTGTCACAGCTGCTGTAACGCGTCTTGCCCGACCACACGTGACGTCATCTACGTTTAACACATCAACGTTTTACGGGTCATGCCACTGAAGTATTGCCGTCGTCATCGTAAAGTCTGCCTCCTGTTAGTTTGGTTAGCTCGACACGCGTCATCAACATCTAACACATCAACAATTTACAGTTTATAGCACTGTTTTCAACGTAGCGTCTGCCTTCTGTTAGTTTGGTTAGCTCGACACGCGTCATCAACATCTAACACATCAACAATTTACAGTTTATAGCACTGTTTTCAACGTAGCGTCTGCCTTCTGTTAGTGTGGTTTGCGACTGTCCGATAAATTCATTTTTCAATATGCTCTACATTGTTATACAACATGATGCATGTATCGATGAAGTTAGAGCCGTCAAAGCGTGTTCACGTGGGAAATATTGGTAACATTTTTCACTCAAGTGTCCAGCTGATAAATGAAAACTTCCGTATTTGTCGTTCACTAACACAACTTTTCACTTACCAGCTGAAGGTGAAGTGCATTTTTTACCAATTTGTTCCATGTTAAACCTTCTTTACAATTGTAGTTCGCTCATAATGAGGTCGCTGACAACCTGCTTTATAGTATTTATACAAAATGATTTGTATACCTTTAACTTGTTTCTGACTGATAGGACATTGACTCAGATGCGCTAGAAAGACCGGTTGCTCTTATATGATCTTCTAACTGATAAAATACTCGAGTAGCAGCTAAGTCTAAGTTCGCGTGTCAATACCAATTTTATTTCTGTGTCCTGTCGGTTATCCAAGGAACTGTTATCCATGAACAATCTCAAAAAACTATACTGGTGTAATTACAAACATCCTCGTAACATTTCAAAAAGAGCCTATTATTGCATTTTTTTTTAATTCGTCCCTCTTTCCTTAGGTAGATTTTCTACTAATTTTCGTCTACAATTTTTTTTGTCACCTAAACCGAACATTTAGTGGCCTTTCTTTCACTTATTTATGGCCGATCATAGATGCCAATTCCATATGCCTCATGGTTGTGTTTGCCACTGGCTCTGGACTCGCTCATTATCTCTTGTAATGTATTATTCTTGCTGACAGGATGGTGAAGAAGTTAGATGATGGTAGATGCGCAAGTTCTGAGGTGGTTCGGGCACATGGCGAGAACGGATGTGAGAAAGTTGTAAAAGGGCGATGAAAGCGTGTGTGAGTGGACGTAGGCATGGAGGTAGACTGAAATTTGGGTGGATAGCGTGAAGCAGGCTTTAGAGAGGAAGTACATGAGTGTAGAGGTAGCAAAAGTGCGTGCAATGGATGTGCGTGAGCGGAAAATTGTTGTGAATAGATGAGTTCTGACGCGGCCCTGATGCGCTTTCCCGCCTTTGCTTCTCGGTATGAAACAAAATGTGGATGGAGGGAGAGTCCGATAATTCTGACACAGCAGGGTAAACCAGCGAAAGCTGTCGGACCCAGCTGCTGACACAGATTCTGGTCCCCACTTGAGACCTGAAGTGTGTGTTTCGGTGTCCTGGACGGACCCTAGCGCTGAAGGGCTAAGGTTTGGTATGTGTGTGAGTGCATAATAGGCGTGTGAGATGCTCCTTGCCGTCGGCCACCTTCCTTCTGGTGGATTCGTTCTTTCGTCTGTATATGTATCAGTTTTGGCGTAGGCACAAACTTGAAATTATTTTTGTGTGAGCTCCATTATGTGTAAATATCTAGTTGTAGTATGACTTGCTTTGTATGTAACGTTGAGTAGTTGTCATGTGGGTAATGACTAAAGGTAAAGGGTGTGTTTCCCTAATTCGATTCAAAACACGTATGGAACTATCACTTGCCCTTCGAGGTTCAACTCAACGGATTGCGCTTGGAGTTAGCCGAGTTTGTGCTGTTGACAATTTTTCCCAAATTTGTAAAAGAAAAACTGATTGGTAAAAAAAGCATTAGGAAATAAGGAGTAGCATTGGATTCGGCCAGTTGGTTCACTGCAAGGCAGAGAAGATGCAATGGTTTTCAAAATACGGGCAAGGGAACTTGTTATGGATTATTAGTATATTTTAAAATTCCGCTAAGGAATCTGTAGGTTTCTGTCTATTGTTAAAATAATGTGTAGACGCAAGTCTGACGTTGGTGCTTTGAGCAAAAAGCACTTAATCGAAGGCTATTTTCCGACGTAACAAATGTAAACAAACAGTACAAACTTTAGAAGAGGAAATGAAATTCGAACCATTTCTAGCTGGAAAGACTATGACTACAAGAAATTTGTATCACAATATTTAGTTATATCGTAACATTCCTGCTGAATGAATTCTCCGAATCCAATTTTTAATAAACGTTCAACGTTATTCGATTTTTTGTCCAAGTTGAAACTTAACTCAATCACGACAGCCCTCCTAGGTATCTGTTAGGTTCACGAGCCGCACGGAGTCACGGCCCAATCGGGGGGGGGGGGTTGAACACACTTATTTCCCTTCAGGCTCTCCTCTTCTTCACGCTTTACTATCTCTCCTTTTCTCCTCCATCCTAATTTGCTTCACTTTTTATTTACCTCATTTGCATCTTATGTTTAGTTCAAATTTCTTTAAACTTGTCTCAGACTCCTTCTTAACAACTCTCATGATAGTCGCTGCACACAAACACACACATACACACGCACGCACTCACAGGCACACACTCAAACATTCACATACCGGTTCTAACTATTTTCCTTTCGAGTGGCAAATAACAGCCAAGTTGCGCTCTTTCTTTCATGCAACCTTTTTCTACGACTATTCCTCCTTCTTCTTCCCATTCTTGCTGTTCTCATGCGTGAAATTCCCTACACCTAGTGTAGATCTCATGCATGGGATCCCCGTTTTCTGTCTCTTCTTCATCTTCCCCCTCCTCAGGTGTTGGAGCGCGTAGCCCGCACCTTAAGGACTACTGCGGATCCTTGGGGCTCTGAAGTAGGGTAGGTAGTGTGTTATTCCTCCTTACTGCCATCCGGGGAGTGCTGGGACCGTATGGCCTCAGCGCCTTAGAAGTTCCTGTACTTCCTGTGGCACCCGTACATACCATAGACGTTCGTTGCGTAAAGGACTTCAACTTCGCGCAGTAGTAAATCTTACCTCGAACATTGAAAAATAACAAACACAAAGACTAACTTGAAGCAGCACTGTTTTGCTGGTTTGACATTCGGCGCCAGAAGGACGATGACTCCAACGCGCTAGAAAGCCTCGTCACTCTTATCTAATCTCAATCACGACAGCAGGACCTGACGTTGTGTTTTGGGCATTGCAACTGTATTTGTTTGGAGTGCCACTGAATTTGTTGAGAGTTCTTTGCTGTAGTTGCTTCTCTTGCCAATCAAACACAATCAGAGACATTTTACAAAAAAATGATAACTGTTGGGTACCTGAAAACATAATGCTCTGAATTCCTTTGTTGTGCTAATATCATCGTCTGAATCTATTTTAAACTGTAAGTAGCTGTTCGATTTTTATAACGTGGCCTTACGTGGCCCTACTATAACTTACTAGGTACCATGTCCGATCGTTCTCTGAATAATCTGTCGTTGATACGATTAAGACACGGCATTCTGTCGTCTGCGAAGTTCGTCGACTGGTTGGTTCGCACTGCTGCTAGTGCGGAAACATACTTGATTGAATTTAATGTTTGCCTTGGATTCTGCTTTTTGTTTTTTATAACGTAAATGAAATATTTATGCGTAGTTCTCCAAATAGGTCTCGTTTCTATGGTCATTGATTATTGTATTGAAGTATACTGAGTGATGGACGAATTACCTTGCCTGCACCGCTATTCATAATTCACACTTCTTCGTACAGAACGGTAGTTTTACCAAGTCCGATTAGTTAATTTCCGGAAATAGGGGTCAGTGAGTAGCCTTTTTCGAGTAAAGGGAATGTAAGAAAACTCGCCGAGCTGCCGCCGGTACATTGCACTACATTACTAAGTGCTTCACGCTGATTACTGCTAGGTGGCACAGAGGCATAGAGTCGCGAATGGAAGATGTCCGCGACATGGTTGATAGTTAACCATATGTCTCCTGTGCACACAACCATGTGTCTCCTGTTTGAGAACTTCGTTTCCCATTCTACAACTGAGGGTTTGACTGAAGAACTTTTTGTTTGATTTATTGTCATATATTGTGCCAATGAGATATCATAAGCTTGGTAATGTTATTGAACTAATTTTGGTAGTTTATGGTGATACATTGTTCTTGCTGGGTGGACGCCAGTTCGTAGGTGTTGTCGCTCCTATCCCCTTATTCCGACGTGACCCGAGATCAGATATGATTTGCCTCAACATTATTAGGAGGTCTTGTATTTTACGTAGAGCGGAGTGTATATAATGCAGAGTTTGAAGCCGAGTGAAGGCACCCTGACTGAGAAGATGACTCATTTGGGGAGGCTTTTGTTAGCGTCTAAGCTCCTAAGATTACAATTTCCAAGGTGTAAAAGCTTCTTTTATTCTGCTGTATCCACGGCCTTGTAGCCGGGGCTTTAGAATCTTGCTACCGTATCCACCGCGTGTCGTAGAAGGCAACTAAGAGGGGGCCCCGTAGCCGGGAGTAGAATCGTGCTACCGTAACCCCTGCGTGTCGTAAAAGGCGACTAAAAGGGATGGGGCGAAGGGGCTAGGAATCCCTTTCTCTGTAATACCCCTCCTCAAAGACGGCAAGACGAGTGGGGGGAGGAGAGGCCCACGCATCTCCGAACCCTATTGTTAGGGTCGCGGAATGTGCGTGGCTGTAGTACGAATGAGGTAAAGAGGAGAGAGATTGGTGAGATGTTTGTGAGGAGGAACTTAGATGTGTTGGCGCTGAGTGAGACGAAGTTGAAACGTAAAGGCGAATGTGAGTTTGGTGTGGTAAGTGGTAGAGTCTGGTGTGGACGAAGGTTGGGCACGAGAAGGTGTGGTCTTGATATTGAGTGATCGGTTGGCTAGTAGCGCTACTGAATGGAAGGAGGTGTCCTCAAGATTGATGTGGGTGAAAGTTAAGTTAGGCGTAGAAAGATGGGCATTTGTGATTGCTTACGGACCTGGCAGTGAGATTTTGATTTGATTTGATTTGGTCCTCATTTCCACCAGAGCCTCAACGTGAGTCATAATAGGCTCCCCCGTAGGGCTCGACGATCATTGATTAAAGCAGGCTCGCACGCCTAAGTGTGCGAGGAAAAAACAAAACAACGCTTTCAACGTTAGAAAAAAGTGAAAGTTTTAGCAATAACAGACGCACGCTGGTGCGCAAAAGAAAAAACGCTTACTCGAAACGGACCTCCGCTTCCTATCTTTTCAAACATTAAGTGAGATATGTACGCACCCTAGTGCGTACAGGTAGCATCAAGATTAATACGTCAGCGGCCACACGGGCAAACTGAGCTCTGAAAGCAAC
>SDVV010013916.1:0-14964 GCA_016164225.1 Gammarus roeselii | reverse complement strand
TACACAGTCGTCATTTACGGTCATGGAGTACTAAAGCTATCGTTACTCTAACTAAAACTGCGTCAACTATCTTGCAGGGTTAGTAAACTCTCTAAGCTACAGTAATCTAACTATGCTAGTCAGCTTAGTCTGATTAGGGTATCCTTCTTGGGTTAATCGCCCGCGGGCACACACGCACTCTGGCATCGTTACATGGACACTGAGGCTTCAGCCCTCTTTCCCCAGGGGCGATCATCTTACACGCTTGCCGGTTCCCACACGCACATACGGACCCCGCACCCAAGAAGGTTTACTCTCATTCAAAGAACTAAACTACAACATTACTATAATTACCATTACCATACAAATGACCTATTTCAATGTCATATGTATACCTTAGGATGACTTACACCCACAACAGGGGCTACTTGGTTTTTAAAGAATTGCTCTATAAACGATAGGGAATTAATCTTACAAAAAGTGAGTAGTAGAACCCTTCAGGCAGTTGAGGAAGGGGAGGGGGAAAGGAGGGCGGTAGACCCTGCATTCCTCCCCAATCTCAAGCACAAGAAACGCTCATCCACGCTGAAAGAAAGATGGTTCACAAACTATCTACATACATAAACATACATATACACATATGTATACATACATAAGTACATACTCATACACATATGCATTTATACATTAACTTCTTCTCCGTGCTAGGCATGTGGGATATATTCTCCACAGGACCAGCATCTCCTCCAGAGCGATGACAACCAAGATTCCAATGGCCATGAACACCAGTCTCATAAACGACCAGCACCACCTCAGCCGAGGACAACCGGAGGAACTACCGCATCGAGGAGTCGACCAGTGACGTTCACTAAATCAAAAACTTGCTACACCAAGCGATCGGCCTCCCCGAGCAGGAAGCCGAGGACTTCACCGCAGGACCCAGCTCGATCGACGACCGTCCAACCGGACTAGTCACGGTGAAACCGGAATTGGTGCTTTAACGCTCCCGTACCAAATAATAACTGGATGGTCCCTAGTTTGTGCTGGGACCATGAGCCGCACGTTTGTTTTACTTACAAAGGGTTAAATTAACGTTAGAAGCGGTAAAGCCGGTGAAGAGGTCCAAGAGGAAGAACCCCCCCCCCCCCCCCCCCCCCCCCCCCGAAAGAGGCCAGCACCATCTCCAGAGTGACTGAAACAAAGATTCCAACGACCACAAACGTCAGCCTACCAAGATGACAAGCGCCACCTCAGCCGATAATGACCGGAGAGCCGACCGCATAGACAAGTTACCCGCAAGGAACGTTCAAGAGATCGGGAATCTACTGGGCTGAACGACCGGCCTCTCGAGCAGAGCAGGAAGCGAAAATTTTTGCCGCAGAACCTGGCACAATTGACAACAGTCTAATAAGGCTAGAGGGTCATGTCAAGGCCATTTTTCTCCAAGTCTATGAACTCTTAAAGAATCGTCAAACTAGAGAACCCGCAACTTACGCAAGTACCTCTACGTCCGACGACAACTTGGACGACTCTCTACTCCACAAAAACCCTAAACCGAGCTCCGAGGAGGGCTGCAAGGAGGAAGCAATACACGCTATTTACCGAACACAACTTGTTCAACAAACGTCATACCTTTCTCGAACATATGAAGATCACGTTCGACACTAAGATAGACCGGTTATTTGTCCATACTCTCGGCGAAAAGAGTTGGGATCTTCCATTTGTCGCACAGTCCTGAGCGTCTCCACCAGCGGCGACGAATGCTTTGCCATCAGAGTAAACACAAAACTTAGAAGTGACACGATTCTCTCGAAAACTAGTCTGTGAAAAGCCATGTAAAATACACATTCGACTTTCTAAAAAAGTTCAGGTTTGATCAACGTTGAAGATATCCCGGAGTAGGTAATCGAGGAGGACATCACTAGACTCTTCCAAGACGAAGACAGCGTTGTCTATGCATAAATCTCACCATAGATCACACCAAGAAGAGACCACCACAGCCCTAATATTAAAATTCAACTGCCCTACCCTACCTAAATACATACTTTCCCTTCAGCGCCAGCAAAACTACGGCAAACCATTCAAGAGACGTCCGATGCGATGCTATAAATGCCAGAAATACGGACACACGAGAGGAAACTGTTATGGTAATCAAAGATGTTCATACTGCTCCCAAGACGACCATGACAAACGGGGAAATCCCCAGTGTGCCGATTCACAGAACCGCACTGGTTTTCTGCAAAGTAAACAGACACATTACCGGACACGGAGACTGCCCAGAGGAAGAGACGGAGAGAGGGGTCCTCCAATACTAGATGGATCACCGAGTCAGGTGACGAGAGGCTGTTGGTCTCTATGCGCTCTTCCCAGAATGACCCTCCTACCCGGGAGAAATGATCGACACCTTCACCCACCCACTCGCTCATAACGTTAAAAAAAAGGTGCAAGCAAAGTTGCCTCTTCAGCTAATCCATTTATAATGATGAAGTCTCGTCGAACAACTAGGAGGAGAAACTAAGGAAGTACGACAAGAAAATGAATATCTGGGCTACGTCGCACAACGTGAGCTAAGTAACGCTATACATAAGATTACCCACATGAACAAACTCGGAAGTATAGTTGGAACACATACTTTCTTCAACGATACCAAACGAATACATACACCTTCCGTTACACACCTACAACCGACCTCTGTGCTTTCGAGGAAGGTCTGGCTGAGGATTACGGAGTTACCGAAGTCCGTCAAGCAACATGGATAAAATCACTTAACGCAAGCTCTACCGCTTACCAAATTACCTTCCCATGATGAGACTCACCGGAGTTCATGGTAAGCTCGGGTGAACAAGGAAGAACTTAAACTTATCCAGGAGCAACATGGCCCCAAATGTTCATAAAATGCCTTTAATACGGCCACGTCATCGCTTACTGCCAGCCACACACCCCAACGTTGCAAGAAATGCGCCGGTGAGCACGACAGAAAAAACTGCATAGTCCGCCACCCTAATTGCTACCACTACTCATGCTTCCATGAGGCAGGCGACCGCGACTGCCCAGTACACATGGACCAAAATAAAATAATCGCAGAAAACGAACGCAGAGTTACACAGAAACAAGCTATCCAAATCTGGAGAGACGATTACCCAAACCGCCTCTATTATGCCAAAGCGGTCAAATCGACAAGCCAACCTAACTCCCCGAGGACATCCACACATCAGAACAACATCGTTAAAAGACCGCATCACCCCTGCCTGGCTGCAGTGCTTCCTCACTCAGCCCAGCGACCGGCCCCGCACCAGGGACGCACAGTTCTAGAAATGGTTAATGCAAAGACCAGGAGGATGACGAGATGGATGCATCTCCCGTAGTCGACCACAGAGCAAGGCTCACTACTACACGAACGAAAAGGCATAGAGATGAGGAAACCAGATATCCAGGCGCCACTGAGCAAAAATATCAGTAACAACACTTGGATAAATGCCCGCCAGGACCAAAGCCTAGAACTACATCCACCAGTCTCAAATGCGGCTTCATTCGTGGAAAACCACCGCGAGGAACAAGATCCCCCGTTAACAAATCAGACTTACAAACACACCATCAGCGAGAACAAGCACGGCCTGACTGACAGCTCCTATCTCACTGAGCTCATACGCGAGATCTCAGCACAACCAGTCATATTACCTGGCCCAAAAACCTCTCAGAACAACCACCCACACAGATAAAAAGGCTACCACAGAAGAAGAGCGCACTCGCTTACAAAGCAAACGTATACATATAAAGCCCACCCTCGTCTTCCCACGAGAGCCCTCGCAGTCGCGACCGCAGTAACCACAGCAGACCACCTTCCACCGAAGGCAGACACTCCCTTGAACACTTCCAACCCGGAACAACTGGGCAAACTCAGAAAAGCGAGCAACACTGAAGCTCCAGCCAATCACGCGGCCACTCAAGATCATCAAGGTCAGAGTGTGAGCAGCCTTCAAAATAAACACTCCAGTGGAACTGCCAGGGACTAGGAAACGAAAGACTAATTACTATCTCTAATCGCCACCCATAAACCTTTGGTGATTGGCCTCCAAGAGATCAAACTCGAGAGACCGCAACTCTCAAACTCCCCCGAAATATACACCGCAGCGAAGGCCACACCAACGTGACTGCTCACGTCGGAGTGGCACTTATGATCTACCTAAGTGTACCTCACCTCTGCCGTTCCCTAAGGACAGAACTCCAAGCTATCGCCGTAAAAATATGCGTCTCAAGATGAATAAGTGTTAATCCACTTGTCTAGAAGCCATGACCTCTCTGAAGCACTATTGACCGAATTGCTAAAACAACTGCCCTTGGAGACATCATAGCTACCATGAAACATGGGGGATGCGTGAGAACAGACTCCAGGGGAGTGATAATGTGAACGCCATTAACACTCGTAACCTGGCCCTTCTCAACGACGGACAACGCACCCGAATCACCCCCGAAAGCAAAACTGCCATCGATTTATCCATATGCTCCCCCACTCAGGCACCCCAACTCGTTTGGGAAGTTTAGCGCCTTCATCACACGACAGCGACCATAATCTGTCATCATATTTCTTCTTACTAACCAACCAAGAAACCCTGCCCCCATAAGAACTTCGATTCAACTACCGGAAACTCAGCTGGATGGAATACACAGCACACATCGCGTGGAGTGATATGGCAACATCTCCGAAACCATTTCGAAACACGAAATAGTCGCCAAACCATACGAAAAGTTCCAAGCCGCAGCCGAGGCAAGAATTCTCCAATATACCCCTTCAACCTTTCCGAAACCATGGTGCCGAGAGGTGCAAGAAGTTAGAGATATGCGTGTTAAGCTGTATCATGCCCACCGACGCGCATGGTCCCCCAGAAACCGAGTAGCGTGAAAAAGGGCATCTGCTGTATACCGAAAACTTCTTTAGTAAAAGAAACGTGAAAGCTGGGCTCAATTAGTCAATACTATCCATTGAAACGTCCCCCCTCTCCCAGGTGTGGGAAAAAATTCAAAGCATCCAAGGAAAACCTGAGCAATTAACATCCTTACAGACGAAGGCAGAACTTATTCTTCCTACGCGAAAATCTCAAATTAACTAGCTCAGACGGCTGGCCAGATTTCGCAATAGACAAGCTACATGACTGCTTTCCAACGGGAGAAAAACTTGCGAGAAAGAGAACATCTTGACTCTACTGCTAGAAACGAAGAGGCCTACAACAAACCATTCTCCCGCTCCAAACTACAGAGTGCTCTAGACCATACACGGTAAACTTCCCCTGGGCTAGGCTGGGTACACATCAACATGATAAAGAATCTCCCAGATGGTGTCGGTGAGAACTTATTGCACGTGTTCAACACTACGTGTACTCAAACTAATTTTTTCCCTATCAATGGCGGGAATCTAGAATTATCCCAATACCCAAACCCCAGAAAATCCAGGGCGACCCACATAACTACCGCCCCATCTCTACTAGCGTCCTCGGCTACAAGAGTCTTCAGCAAGACCATGGGACGAAAGATAAATACGCGCGTTGTCAACTAGCGTAACATGCAAGCAGGCCTGATGGCATCTAGTGTGGCGGCCGCAAGAGTCACTCTACGACGGACCACCTTGTATGACTGGAATCTAACATTGCCTGTTATACATGCATTTCTCCGAGGAGAACACGTGGATTCATTTTTTTTTTTTGACGTGGAAAAAGCATAAGATACTACCTGGAAATATGGCATCATGAAGGATCTCCACCACAAAGGGCTGAGAGGCCACTTACCACGTTATATCCACCAATTCCTGCAAAATCTCATCTTCCGGGTTAAAGTCGACGACACCCAGTCCCTATCCTATCCGCAAGAAATGGGCGTACCAAGGAAGCGTCCTCAGTGTCACTCTAAACTCAGAATCGACCAGATGCCAGACATTCTCCCGTATGACTGAAGATTGCTTTCATCACTTGACTACGTGGACGACTTACTAATGAGCTACAGACCACCTAGCCTCATAACAATTCAACAGGAACTCCATAAATGTCTAAAGTAAAAGTCGGGAACTGGGCTTCCTTGACCGGGATCCGATTCTCGCCCTCCAAAATAAAAAGCATGCACTTTACTCACGTGGCCGGCTTACACCTAAAATCAGTCCTAATGGTAAACATCACTCCGCTAGTATAAGAGGAATCATTAAAATTCCTGTCTTGAGGGAGACACTAAAGTCACATGGCGACCTCATATTGTAGCCCTGGAGACTCGCTGCAAAAACGCAACTGGAGTTATCCTCTCTTTAACATCCTTGAAATTCGTAGCCAAAACATTAATACGCTCGCGCATTGACTATGGAGCAATTGTTCATGGTTTGGCCGCCAAAACAACCCTAAAACCTCTCTCCATCATAGTAAATAACGTCCTGGGTATCACAACCGGTGCGCTCCGTTCCACACCCATCGAATCCCTGAACGTGTTGCTAACGAGTTTACTCTTCCGCTCCGGAGAGAAACTCTCACTACGGTACTATTTCAAGACGAGGAGCTACATCAAAAGCCCAGCAATCAGTGACGTCACCAACGTTCTTGATAAACTCCTCTTTGCGGCTTAGAAGAACATATGCCCACCCTTTTCTCTACGCTTGGAGAACTTGCTGACCTCGCTGAACATCAGACTTTATGCTATCAAGCACTCGATTTCCTATACATTTTTTTAAATCAACACCAACGTGGATGACCAGCCCACCACTGGTCAACCTAGATTTGCAGACCTACCCCAAAGCAACAACCCCAACCAACACGTACTGCCGAGAATTCTCAGGGCTATTCGATGAACAGTACTCTGAGCACCGCCATATATACACTGACTGCTCGAAAACATCGGACTGAGTGGAAGCTGCCGTCATAGGCGAAGGGACCTCTCATTCGGCCACCCTACCCCAAGAGGCCTCTATTTTCTGCAGAGCTATATGCACTTGAACTGGCCATACCGCCCTACGGGGGATTCTGCATTAACTTCGCGTTGGGACTCCGGTGGAACATGGAAGCAAATAATAAATTGGACTGGTCATCTCCAATACACAAAGCGACCGCACCCCAAAAGTGTTATATTTTCAGGCAGTCTAGAGTGTTCTCACCCAGCTGAAAACTCTGAACTTTGATCACCCTGCCCTTGGTAAATGCAACACTACCTGTGCTCTATGTCTGAGGCGGCGCAAGCGGTAGAGTTCTGCTGGATCACAGGACACGCGGGAAGAAGAAAACTAACGCGCAGATTCCCTCGCTAAACTGGTATCTACCCAGCAGGAGCAATTCATCTCTATGCATTACCGAGACTGGTTCCCAGTCATATACTCGCGTATAAAATCACGATGGAATGACTCTTGGCAACCGAGTGGACGAAAGATGTTTGCAGTCGAACCATCCGTGGGAGAGTGGGACGCTAGGTCTTCTAATAGGAGACCAAGTGTTCATTAACCGTCTATACACAGGACACTCGTGGATACCCACAACCCCCTAATAGACATGGACACGGGACCGGACGCATCACCATGCCCCTGTTGCCACCAAGTGGCAATCGGTGAGAAACTTGCTTGTGGATTGTGATGCCCTCTCTGCAGTCCGACGAGCCTTTTTGAGCCCCCCGTGCAACCTAGAACCTACAACCAGACAGAACACCGTAAAAACCGATCGCTTTCAGGAAAAACACCGGTTTATATGAAGTCTTGTGAAACTAACTAGTTTTGAAGCATCTCTGTTAACGAACGCTGTCATTCCTGCGTATTGATTTTGAACTGTAACTCGAAGCTGGGCAGAATCGACGGATCTTCGTGCACTACAGGGGAGCGTGCTTTGACTACGCGTTAAGGGTCCGGTTGAAAACACAAGAAACTACTTCTACTGTTATGCAAGCACCATCACGGCTTGGAACGCTTTGTAAATGATGAGACAGTGCAGATGTAACTTTTTGCCGGTGTCTGGCCTACCCTAATCACTAACTGGAACAAAGATTCCAATAGTCAGCCTACCGCCGCTCGGGATTAAAGCAACTTAATCTAAAAGTTTTATTTTTCCTGTTCTGTTCCCTCTGATTGACTGTTGTCGGTACAGCGCAAATCCGGGTTTGAATTTCCACACCCTTTTCACCCGGACATGTGAAGTCTGTCATATCATGGTTTCGTGCCAACTGACTATTTATTTCTTGAGTGAACTTCAACGTGTTGAATTCTAAATATCCTCCAGGATCGTGCTGTTCCCTAGGCCGTCTATTGGTAGATTGCAGTTTATAGAATAACGTACATATAGTTAACGAACTTATTTTTGGATAACTTTTTCTAATCTGTGGTAGAACATTGTTCACGCTTGTATCAGGAGTATTTGTGTCCATTCACTCGTGCATCCACGTTTCCTAAATCGAAAGTTGTGGAGAGGAGAGTAGGGACACTGCGGAGATTAAATTACTTGAGCTGTGTGGATGCCCAAGTACGCGACATAGGTACACATGTGTACTTAAGGCCGAAGCAGGCCTAATGTAACGGATGTAAGTGTGAATAAATCCCGTTCACTACAGCTCAGCCGTTTACCGCATTTGGATTGAGGTAGATTTTCTTCAATAAATGTAGGCACCCACCGTGACATTTTAATAGCAATGCCACTTTGGTAGGCGTACCCGTTGACGCCTAACAGCTTGAGACTGAATCCAGCCTTGAGTTTATTTCATCTGTATCGTGTTTAACTTCATTTTGTTGTACATTTGTTCACGATGGAAGTAAATGTCCTGTAATCGTGATAATTATTGACCCCTCATGCAGAATCATTCAAATAAATAAGGGATTTAATGCAGTGCGCTATGAAACTGCGCTGGTCTTCGATCAGCTTCAATCGGGTCCTTGAGCTGATCTATACAGTTAATTCGTGCCTACGAGGGAGCTGGCAGACTCGCGACGGTAGCTCCTGAGAACTTGAACCCCAGTAACCTAACCTGTCCAATTAGTTCGGTTTGCCGATATTGCAACTACACGAGATGGCGTACGCCATCCCACGAGAGTATTTGCAACAGGCAGAGGCATACTGTTCTAGTTCTGGTTAGTTTTAGCTAGATATATTGTACTTCATCGGCTAGTATGTGGCGGTTCCTTGAAAGAAATTTCGACTAACCTTTTCAATAACTCTAAAATTTATAAATGGCTAAACATTATTTTCAGTCACCTGTGTTGTTCAAAGCAAGTCTTGGGTTGATAGATGAATATATACCTGATAATACCACTCATTTCCGCAGGGTTTTATAAGTAGAACTAAATTTAATATAAATTCACATTTTAATCATGAAGGTTGATCTATGCATTTTATTCTGTGTCATTCTTCCATGCGCGATAGGCATGGACCATAATGATCAAGGAAAGGATGAAGGACTCGCTAGTAGCCCTGAAGAAGATCAAAGTTTCCCAGGCGATAGGTCTCCAGAGTCTCCAGACACTCCTCTGCCTTCGAGGGGTCCTTCACGGAGCAGATCTCTCGGTCAGTCGGGTCGCATTCCATACTCAATCGTTTCTCCTCGTAAAGTTAATAGGTACCACGGAGCAGGAAACTGTGCTGACGGTTCTTCAATGGCCCCAGTTCCTGAAGGTGCTCAAGCTCTTGCTGGTGGCAACGTTGCTGGTGCGGGTCTTTCAATCTCTGGTGCTTCCAGTGATCATCGTTTGCCGATACCTCAAGTTGGACGTCATGGTCTTTCTTCACAGCGCTCTCTGCCGGATCTGTGTCCTCGACGAAGACACGACTCGGCCGTTGACAGACGTTGCGGCTCGGGCCTTTCTACTGCCCAGTATGGAGCGTGTGGCTCATCCAAAACTAAGGAGATGTTTGAAGAGTTTAAAAATCTAAACTTATCATCCAAAATGGTTCCCAAACACAGCTCGAGAGCTCCTGTGCAAAATCGCCCACAAGAGGCCTCTGCTGAAAATTTAAGATCTGCATCCAGAAATTTGTTATCCATAATCCGAGGAATACATGCAGATTATGTTAGTCCACTGGGACTCTCAAACCCCTCTGTTAGAGATCACAGAACTTTGATGCGTCTGCTGGAGAGGGTCTCCTCAAGCTTGCAGTCTATTAGGGACAACCTAGGAGCTATTATGGGATTGCAATGTATAGACTCTGATCTATTTGCGTTAACATCGACTAGAATTCCTGAAGTTCTATCTGACATAAGACATGCTGTCGATCAGTACGATGCTCCAGACATTGATCACAGAGAATGCTTGAGACTTATCCTTGCTAAAGTATTGCCAGATTTGTTCACCATCGCAGAACAGACTAGAGGAGCCGTGTAAGCGTAAGGCTTTGTAAAGCCTGAGCTAAACATTTATTTTAACTAGTGAAAAATTCTAGGATTAGGCATTATTAAACTAATTGTTCTTATAGTTTCTTATTTTACTTCGGGAGCCATGAAGTGAACGATGTATTAGTTCAATGTTTGCCATGATTAGTAGCTTAAACAAAACTGGATTTGTACATGAAAATTCTTGTCTATCTGCATTTTTAGTTAGGCCAGTTCGTGTGAAATATAGTTTTAATTGGTAAGGTTTTAAAATTCATCCCAAGCCACCTTAATCCCAACATCGGGAGTGCATTTTGAAGTAACGTGAGCACTTAAAAATTTTAATGCTCTTCATGTCTAGTGACGTGACTAAATGAAATACATTTAGAAAATAATTGCGCTCCGATAACGTCCTACAAGTGGACAGTGTTCAGCATCGCAGGAGATGGCTCTTGCATTACTAAAACTTCTCTGCGCAAAACATTGCAAAGTCGATACTTGATGACTTGAGTAAACGGCATTGAAGACCATATTCGCTGCAGCTCAAATCTAACTGGGATGGTCTAAGTCTTGCCATCTACTAATGTCTAGACGTATTTCAAAATCTCTTGATGTGGTTCAATTGTGAAGGCGAGGTTAACTTCAATTGGGCATTACAATTCAAGCCTTAAGAACTGTTGTAAGCTGAGCGTTTACTCGCCCCTACTGAGGAAGTTTATTTAGGTTCATGCACTTCTGTAGGGCTTTTCATCAAAAAGTGGCCCTTCCGTAGCAGGACTCCATAATTTGTAAGGTATTTTTCTCAATGCAAACTACTACTGTGCGAAGAGGAAAAGAGTTATTCCCCCTCGCTAAACTTTTTAAAATTTCTTTAATAAATTTTACGGGCACGAGTTTAAACTAATTCTTTGAGTCGCTGATTCAGTTTTTCTTAAGTTCATCTTCTGCGCCGTTTCGGCGGAAGTATTCCCTTTTTAACTATTGAACAATTGTCAATTCTCCATGCAATTCTATTGTCCTTAGTAAACAATTTTGATTCACAGCATGGTTTCATTTTAGCATCGTAATTGTGTACAAATCTCTCGGATGACTGACCTTGCCGAGAAGTTACAAACTATTTTTAATATTTGCTAGTGTTAACGGAGTTCGATATTTCCTGTTGACGAGCCGTTACTGATAGGAAGAATCCCATCGCTGAAATTCGGCGTTAGTACCTTCGTTGGAAGATACTAGAACTTCTGAAGTTACCGTGGCTCACAATTTTTGATTGGAATTACTTTACAATTGGGCTGAACCGCCTTCGAAAAATTAATTTATCCTAAGCCCTTGATGGTTTAACACCGCCCAACGGGGGAGTCTGCATTAACTTCGCGTTGGGACTCCGGTGGAACATTGAAGCAAATAACAAATAATAAATTTATAGATCATTGCCACTTTATTTTAGTATTTTAATTCGTCTTGCTTGGGCTCAATTATTTTTCTCGGCCCCTTTTTCATAGGGATCTATTTTTTATTGACTGAATAATTGTTTAGTTAGACGCCCGCACGGGCTCAAGGTGGACTAGGCGGTGTGTTAGTTAGTCCAGTCTAACCTACGGTGGGCGAATTTGCGCTCTCCCTGTGAGCCTAATAAATGCCCGAGCACAGCTAGGCGTTTCGATGACTAAATGGTGGAATAATGTTTACGTTGATCTTGGAGAACGAAAGTCTTGAACGGCACTGTACGTGGAGGGGACGAGGCTAGTCAAGGCAGGCAGAGGAGAGGGGAGACTAGTCGAGACTAACTGAGACTAACGGAGCCGAGGCTGGCTGGGACTAGGTGACCCGGGAGTTGGAGAGTGCTCGCGGTGCCCTGGAGGACTTGATGGGACCCGGGGGATTCGGCAACCCGGGGACTCTGAAGACAAGGTGGATTTGGGGGGATCCACTTGGACCCTTCCGGGGCCTTTATTGGGCTCTCTTACCTTTGCAGCCTCCTCCAGCAGGACCACAGCAAGTGAGGAGCAGCAGAGCCGGGGGAGGCCAGCACAGCCATGCGCGCCAGAATACTATTGAGAACAGCAATGTTAACAAAGGTATAGGAACTGGAATTAGTGCGCACTATTGGCTCTCACATGAACCATCCACATGAAAGACAAAGAAAAAAAATCTAGAACAGCACACTGTACGACAAAGAAGCACACGAAGAAGCAACATATCAGGACAGACACACACACACACACACACACACACACACACACACACACACACACACACACACACACACACACACACACACACACACACACGCACCACAACCCACCACTCCAGCATCACAGCAAAAAGCAGACAAATCCAAAGCCAGGATGCCAACACGCTGCAGAAGAACCCGCCCCAACCTAAACAAACTCAAACCGAACATCACCCTAAAACTCTGCAAGCGACCTCTTGAATGCAGCCAGGGAATCTGACTACCACAAAAGTCGGGAGGCTGTTCCACAACTGAACACATCGTGCTCCAACGAATCTCCTTGATGTCTGTATTACAAGCCGGCATCAAAAGCTTAAAGGGATGGCCCCGAGTTCTCGCATCAGGAGCTCTCCGAAAAATACCCAAAGGTCGGCGCCACCATCCAACCTGCAGATGATCCTCCAGTATTTAATAAGGTCCGCCCTGAGAAACCTTCCTTTTATAGAAAATAAACAGTCGCTTCAGTCTGGAAAATTAATCCAACTCATCAAGACCATCCACACTTCTTCTCTATCTGCTCAGCACAGACTCAAGCAATCTCAAATCCCCAAGAAAACCCACATTCCACACCGACGAACAATAATCCACGAGAGGCCTGATGTGAGTCACAAAGAGGGACACCATGAAGTGAGGACTACGGCAAACGATGGATCGCAGCAGGCTGCTGGCCAATCCTGAAGCCTTACCCACCACCTCTGACATGATGGTGGAATTTCAGTTTTACATCAACCACCACACGAAGGTCTCTGTGTGATTGAACAAACTTCGATGGAATCCCACTCTAAAAGTACAGAGGCAGCGGATTCTCATCAGTCCACTCGGCAAACCCACGAGCGAACCTCAACACCACACACTTCTGAGTTCAGCCTCTAGATCCAACATGAGGCCAACGCGCCAACTGTATCCAAATCCTACTGCAGACTTGACACACCAGCAACCGCAGACTCCTTCACCCTCTTGTACAGTAGGTACAGCTTGTAGTCGTCAGCAAATTCTTTAAAGAACACGTCACATATATGTGATGTGATAAACGTAGATCAGAAATACCACAAGGCTCGGCAACGAACCCTGCGGCACACCACTAACCACCTCTACTCACTACAACACCCACCAGGACCGAGCCCTACGGGGGAGCCTATTATGACTCACGTTGAGGCTCTGGTGGAAATGAGGACCAAATCAAATCAAATCAAATTTAGTGGAACATGAAAGCATATAATAAATAAATAAAACACCCACCAACAGCAACCCTCGGAGTACGACCAGCCAAAAAAGAACTAATCCAGCCAAGCAGAACTGGCCAAACTCCCACCTCCCTCGGCTTGTGAATCGGCACATGAGAAACCACATCGTATGCCTTTGAAAAATCAAGCGGCACAACATCCACAACAAAGCCATCATCCGCCCAGTCTGAAACATCTGAATAAGCCAAGAGGAGCTGATCCCCAGTAGACCTAAATTTCCGGAATCCAAACTGGTGAGGGGAGAGAATCTCATTACTCGAGAAACTCGACCAGACTGGAAACAATAATCCTTTCCAAACTCTTGCAGCACACAGAGGTCAGACTGACAGGGCGGTAGTTCAGAGGATCATACCTTGACTTACCCTTGAACAGGTGGATCACAAATGACTCCAACCACAAATCCGGAAGAACTCCACAAAGTAATGACCTCTGAAATAGAATTAACAAAGGCCCCGACAGTGCACCCGCACGACTCTTCAGAAGCTTTGGATGCAAGCCATCGGACCCCATTGCCGACGAAGCGTCTAGAGCCAAAAACACGCTAAGCACCTGAGCACGTGTGAAAACTGGATCAGGCATCCCTCCATGAGACCTGATTGGGAGCTGGATTTGGAGGAGCATCAACAACAAAAACTGAAGCAAACTCATCAGCAAGAGTTTCACTCATGACCTGGGGGCAGTCAACATACCCACCACAAGCAGCGTGAAGAGGACCAACGGACAAACGACCCTTTTTATTGCGGATGTATGAGTGAAAGAGCTTTAGACACTCGTAAAATCTATCCATGAGATGCTCCTCATACTGAGCACGACTCTGGATAGCAAAGGTTCTATACTGATGGTTCAAGGCGTTAAATACGCCAATTGCCAGTACAGAACGAGGATCCCTTCTACCGAAAGAAGCTCTCGCGCGCTTGAAGTCCTGCCAAGCCTGAGATCTTTCTCGCATCAACTGCCGAGGTGGATGAACAGACCACGGCACAGACAGGGCTCCATTGTGAACTGGAACATGTAGATCAACCAACCCCATCAGAATGGACATCAGGTGCACAAAACAACTGTTGACCGATAAGTACATAAATTCCAACTGCCAATCAATATCAAACAGGAATTTTCACTGTCCCTTTACCACGTTTCACTGAGAACCCCCTATATAGTACAGGCTGGTCCCTAGTTAGTGCTGGGACCTTGATCCGCACGTTTGCT
>SDVV010013915.1:2534-14965 GCA_016164225.1 Gammarus roeselii | reverse complement strand
CACCGGGCGCTGTCAGTGCGGACTCTCTTGCCTCGCTAGAGAGCACTGGAGGGAGCGCTGAAAGGAGCGGCACCCCAGCCGACAGTGCTTCAAATTTGCCTACCGTCTCGAACCAAACAGGCTCGCGGGCTCTGCCTACTGATTTGTAGACCACGGCAGATGCAGCGGCCTCCTTCGCACCGTTACGAGCGGCTCAGTCCGTTCATCCCCTCATTAGCTCCTCTAATACTGCTATACCAACAGCCTCCACTTCAGTTCAATTGGGTTCTTTTATTGCACCAACTAGCGAAACAGATCCAGATAATTACAAAAACTTTTGTTATGAATGAAGAAGCATTTATACCAGAACCAAAAAACTTCTTTTGTGTTCCAACTGCCGCAAATATTATCATTTTTTATGCGTAAAAATTAACGCTCTCAAAACCAGAAACGCCAAGTTCTGGCATTGCTCTCGCTGTAGCGGTGCCTTGACGACCCAACTTTCAGATTCATCAAGCGAGCAAGGTTCTATTGACTTCGACACCTACTATGGCAAATGTAAGCGCTTCATCAAGGTTTAAAACAAGATCCCAAAAAGGCGTGACTATTCTAGCGGTAGATGCACTTGATTCACTCGTAAGTGACTGCATTCGAGAAAGAACTCTCCTCGTGCCCGGCTCTGGGCATTCAGCTTATGGGGTTTGCGGTGTCCTAGACCCATCTTTACCGACGCTAAGCAGCCCTCGCTAACTTCACGTGTGTGTCTCCAAGTATAGAATACATGGACAGAAGGGACTTGCCAGTATTGCCCACTTGGGAGCATGTCAATCAACCCACCGCTAATACTGTCAGACAAAACTAAGACGATTGACCGAAGGCAACAGTCTATGCGAAGTTTGCCGATTTCATCCTTCGAGGGGCCCTTCGGGTAGCTTCTTCTTGCAAGTCACTAGCCCCATTCTGCCCAGAAACTTTACAAGATTTACGCGATAAACATTCGGACAGCCCGGCGGATATCATACGTTTAACGCCGCTTGACGATGATCTTGCATCTCCGGTTATCGGTACCGTCGAAGAGGTCATGAAGGCAATGAAGTCATTTCCACGTGGCTCCGATGCTGGTCCGGACAGCCTCAGACCCAGTCACTTTTTCCTGAAGAAAAAGGTGCCGGAGTCCGTCTTGCCTCAACTCTAACAGAATTTGTCAACCTGACACTTCAAGGAGAAATATCTCCTTCTGCCGGAAAGGTCTTTTACGGTGCCTTACTTTGCGCCCTATTGAAGAAACACGGTGGTATCCGACCCATTGCCGTCGGCAACACCCTCCGGTGATTAGACCCAATGGTTTGTTGTGTCCCGTTAGCTAATCGTTTGGGCAGTCAATTGCGTCCAGTTCAACTAGGGTTTGCCACCAAGTGAGGCTGCGGAACGGCTGTGCATGCCTCGCGCCGTTACATCTCCAACGCCCTACCAGATCGAATCGTTCTTAAATTGGATTTGAAGAAAGCGTTCAACTGTACCCGGCGCTCTGTCTTCTTGCAAGCTGTCCGTGAGCGCACTCCAAATATGTACCAACTGCTTTGGCAAACATATTCGGAGCATTCTTTATTGTTTTTTGACGATGAAATAATCCACTCTGCAACTGGTATCCAACAGGGGACCCCATGGGGCCCGCTCTCTTTTTGTTCGGTGTCGACCAAATTGCACGATGTGCCGTTTCAGAATTGAACATTTGGTACTTGGGTGGCGTCACGCTTCAGGGGGAGCCGGACATCGTTTTAACGGACTTTCGCGACCTGCGAGTAAAGTTAAACCAAATTGGTTTGGATATTAACGGCCAAAAATGCGAGTTGATCCACGTTAATAGTTTGGACATGGCCTCCAAAGAGATCACAGAGACTCTTTTCCGCAAGGTCCTCCCTGACATCAAAATTGGATCTGCTGAACGTAGCACTGTTCTCGGCGCACCCTTCTCAGTCCAAACTATTCCAGAAGCCCTTGAAGGCAAAATTGACGATCTTAAATTGATGACCTCTCGAATGAGCGTAATTGAGCCACACCAAGTTCTCACCCTACTGAAAAATTGCTTCGCTATTCCCTAACTCCAGTATCTGTTGCGCGTTGCTCCTACATACCTGGACGCCAATTACCTAGCTAGTTTCGACGAATCAGTCCGAGAAACTCTCTCGACAATTACTAACATATATTTTTCAGATTTTTCGTGGAAGCAAGCTACTCTCCCAGCCAGTTCTGGTGACTTGTCATTTGCATGGCGTGGGATCTTGCCTTGCCCAGCTTTATCTCATATCTGCACTCTGTTGGTCCCTTAGTCGCAGCCCTTCTGTCAAACGTTACCGTTTTGGCGCAGACTGACAAACTTCCGGAAGCAGTGCTGGAATGGAAGTCTGGCATGGTGATGGAGCGATCGCACCATAGGGGGACTGCTGCGCTATCCAAAAGTCATGGGACAGGGAAGGAGTAAGGGTTACTTTGAACGTTCTGTTACCTGAGGCACAAGATCCAACAACTAAGGCTCGTCTCCTGGCTGCTTCTTGTCACGGTAGCGGTTCTTGGTTAGGAGTAATTCTTGCCGCTCCTCTGGGTACTTTATTGGACCATGACCCGCTTCGAATTGCTCTTGGGTTCAGAATGGGTGCGCCGGTGTGTTATCCGTAGCTCTGCCGATGCAATCAGTGTATGGATTAGTCCGGCACTCACGGGCTCTCGTGCCTTTACAGCGGATGTCGTCATCCCAGACATTTGGCTCTTAATGACACAATTGAACGAGCGCTATGCAAAGTTGGCCTTGGTACGATCCGTGGGCCCGGCATCGATTGAGGCGATGGTAAACGACCTGACGGCGTTATAGTCTTCCTCTTTTTTAGAGGGAAAATCCTTTGATGGGATTGCACTTGCGTGGACACCTTTGCGACGAGTTACATGCCTGACACTTCTTTAGACGCTGACAGGGCTCCCAACATGGCAGAGAACAAAAAAATAAAATAAGTGTCCATCTCTTCGTGACCGCTACCCTTCCGAGCCCTTGGCTATCGAGACAACCGGCGTTATTGGCAAAACCAGCAGCCTCCTGATCCGCGACATCGGCCGACTGTTATCAGCCGCCTCAGGAGACCCTCGCGAAACGTTCTGGCTGAAGCAGAGGCTAGGACTGGCGGTGCAACGTGGCAACGCTTTGATTGTACAATTAGCTTGTAAACCTGTCAATTCGGGGTGTTATTGATTGGATCTTTGTTAAGGTAGAGGGAGTAGGCCGTTACTCCATCAGGGCTGGAGGCGGTAGTAGTATGATGGTTGGATGCCACAACTTTTGGCGAGTGTTGGGGCCAGGGGCTCCCTACTTTTTCGGGGCCGCAGGAAATAAATGGTGGAGGCATCTTCCTGGAGTCTTGGGGCCCCATAAATGAAAAAAATCTGTATTTGGTTGCCTTACCTACAAGAGAGGTACTCCGGTCTCACGGAGCCAGTGTATTCCTGTATTCGTTCTAATTTACCCATTACCTTGATTGTCTATATGCTACGAAGGCTGTGGGCAGTGATGTCGTGAAAATTTTGCGTTTCTTGATTTGTTTTCGTGCCTAGTGGTGTATTGTGCTTATCTTTTGAAAACATTTTTTGAATGGTTGGAATTTCCCATCGACAAGAAGTAATATAGTAGAACTTTGTTGTCTACATGCCATCAAGATCAAAGTCAGGGTTTCAAAGAAATTCATTTTTCTCTTTGTTTCCGGGCTTATGAAAGATATGCAGTGAGCTTTTCTTGAGACAGGTTCCGGAAACATATTTGAAAAGATGGAATATTAATTATTGACTAGTTAAGTCAAGTAGCCTCCGTTAGTGAACGGATAAGGTTTAAAATTTATCTCTAAGTCCTAGGGGATGAATCGTCAAAGGTTTCAAGATGCCGCCAACCATGGATAGTCTCACTCGTAGTAAGGGGTCGCTATCCCTGGCGCTAAATTGTTTTATAGCTAACGTCAGATCAGCCCCTTTCATCTCCGCCAACTGCCTTATCAGCCACAAGTTGTTCCGACTACTTAGCTACGGTACCATTTTTAAACAGCGAACATTCATAGCGCTCCTCAGTCACACCAGCCACTGTCATATCTGCCAGTGCCATTCGGCCTAAACTCTGTTTCAGCTCACGTCAGAATCAGCCACGAGGCGTACCATTATACTGGTTATCACTTTAATGAAACTTTTCCTACCCAACCTAACCTAACCTAGAGGACGTGTTTCTAACCCGCGGTGCAAAGGTACGTATTTCTAACCCGCGGGGCAAACATACATATTTTTCTAGGGTACATAATGCCGTTTTTTAGCGATTTTTTTTATTGAAATTTCATTAAAGTGATAACCAGTAGGTTGGTACGCCTGTTTAGGTGTGGAGACTGTGGCAGATTTGGCAGTGGCAGATTTTGAATTGGCGGAAAATGCGTGTGGGCCGAAACATCGTTTAGGTAGAAAGCACGTGTGATGAAAGATTTTTAGCGGTTATGACAGTGTTCGACCAAGACAGTGAGGTGAAGTGAAGTGGCGACAGTGCGCGTGTGCGGAAATAATTTTAGCGCAAACGCTGGGCTCCCGTAGGAAGGGGGAAAAGAGGGCTTCATCACCTCACTAGTTACAACATTAAAGCTGTGTTGTGATGCGGACTACTTCAGTGCACCAGATAATTTAGATGCTCTTGCTACGAATCTGAGGCTAGCTAAAAGGCACATCTGGAAAGTGGTGGATCTGCAAGAGCAGATCTAAGAGATGCAGGTATGAGATGAAACAGTCAGCGAAGCCGCACTCAACAATTTGGCAGCGGACCATGGCAGAGAACTAGGGGAGATTCGCGGGCTCATCATAAAGTGTCCGATTGATGGATGAGACACAAGTTATTCCACTTAGCAATGCCACTTCATCTGTTAGTCAAACAATGAGGGGTGCCGAAGTGAAGTTACCAACTCTAGAGATAATGGAGTTCACCGGGGACATACTCTCCTTTAATAGTTTTTGGCAGTCGTTCAGAGCTATTGATACGAGTCCAGATTTGGAACCCTCTGAGAAATACTGTTATCTAAGTGGCAAGTTGAAGGGTCCTGCCCAAAGGGTGTTGGTTGGATTTACACCAATAAGTTGAGCATACCCTCAAGCAGTTGCACTGCTCAAGAAACAGTTTGGAGATGAGTCGCGCATTAAAATAGTTTATCTCTATGCCCTGGTTGACGTTCGAGCAAGTTCGGGATCCTTAGCATCCCTTCAGGAATTTAAACAAAAGTTGGAAGTCATTTGTGTCACTTGGAGACTGCAGGGATTGACAGCAGCAAGTGTACAAATTGCAGTTTTATCTTAGTCAACCTGTTCAAGAGATAACCACCTACCCCTATAATGGAAGCCTGCAATAGTCACAAAGAAAACTCAGAGCCATGAAACATGAAAATTTTCCGTGTAGCTTTGCGAGAAGTCATGGTTAGATTGAAAGACTGTGACACACAAAGTAAATCCCAAAATCCTGGGAAGCAGTGGCCCACGGCTGACACTCAATGGTCAATACAGAATAGAAGTCACTCCGAAGTAAGTTAAGGGTTAAAACTCCAAACCCCAGACCGCTGTTGCGTCATTTCAAGTAGGTGGCTACTGACCTTGTAGCAAATGGTCCTGCTAGTGTAGCTACTGTAAATGCACTAGCAGCAGGATGTGGGTAGGCTTTTGCCTACCCGCTTCAATTGTAAGTTTGAGAACCAAAGATGGAACACGACTTGTGCAAGCTTGGTTTGATCAGTGGGCTCTGAGATCCTTCATGAAAAGGGGAATACTAAGCAATGAAGACACATCATGTCGTCATACCATCCTGACCATCGATGGTTTCACTAGTAAAGGTGCTGAAACAGAGTATGGCATCACCACAGTTACAATTGATATGCCAGCACATGAGAGCATCTCTCTGGAAGTGATAGTGGTTGACTCATTAGCTGAAACACTCAACATGAAAGGAATAAATGAGCTTGCTCAAAGGATACCTGCCAAAGGACGCAAGCTCGCTGATAGGTTCAACAATACAGTCCACTACCCAGAGACATGCTCGTGGGAGCCGACTATCGTTATAGCTTCCTTATTCCTGAGGGACAGGATGAAGGATTTACAATAATCTTCTCAAAGCTCGAAGACATATTGTTCGGACCCATAATAGAAAGTTAACATTTCCTCAGGTAAGCGTAATCAGTGAACTCAAGGTTGCAGTCAACAAGGAACCTGAAAGAGATGTAGACCTATTGTGAAAACTAGACGTCATCGGGATCTCGCCTGAGGGAGCTCACCCAGATGATACGGCAGCCCTAAAGCAGTTCAACAGTAAAATCAGGTTTTCTGAGGGTAGGTATGTAGCTTGATTGACATGGAAAGCAGCTTATCCCATACTGCTAATCAACTATCGTTTGGCACAAGGGTGGCTGGTATCAATTTCAAGTGTAATACAAGAGCAGTGGCAGAGAGGTATTATCGAAAAGGTAAGTAACATGAAATCGATGCATGTTTGTCATTATCTTCCACACAATTCAGTGAAGAAAAATTCTCCGACAACACCCCTGCGAGTGGTATTTGATTGTTCATCTAAACCACACATTAATGCAGTAAGCCTAGATGATAGTTTGTTTCCTGGACCATCCATGGTCACTGAGTCACTTCAAATGTTGATGCTAGTCGTGGGCTCATCCCCAGGCAATAGGCAACAAATGACCCAGAGCTCAAAATGATGACAGAAAGAGAAGTTGAGTCAGATATCAGACCCACTGTACCTGTCCTGGAACTCATATGGGACTAAGTCCAGGACATCTTAGCAGTAGCTCCTAAAGAGCTAAAATCAGGTAAGTCAACAAAGAGACTTATCTTGCGTGGTTTAGCCGCACAGTTTGATCCTCTTCGGTTAAAGACTCCCATCACTATCAAAGCTGAATTCATAATGAAGAAAATTGGGCAGTCAAAGGTGAGTTGGGAAGATGATCTTCCGGAAGCCATTGAAGTAACGTGGGAGAAGATCATGAAAGAGTTCTCAATGATGTGTGACATACCCATCAAACGAAACGCAGAAATGGATAAGTCAGTGACCCTACACACATGTGTAAATTCCTTCACAGTAGCATATGGAACAGCTGTGTACGGGGTCAGTGAAGGTAAACCCACACTGTTAATGGCAAAGGGACGGATTGCACCTGAAAAAATATTTTGTTTAACAAGATTGGAATTGACATCAGCACTACTTGGAGCAAGGCTGACCATGTATGTATGTGAGGCTTATGAAAAGGAGGTCAACGTTGAAAGCATTCACATGTGGTCAGACAGTCAAGTTACCTTGGGCTGAATCCACTTGGCAAGCTCCTTAGAGGCTTACATGCAACCGGAAGCTAGACATGAAGAAAGCTCTCCTTAAGCTTACTGGCACTTTGTTCCCATCAATCAAAATCCTGCCGACTTGACAACTCGAGGAGTTAGCCCGATGAAACTCAAGTCAAGTCACATGAGGTGGCATAGACCCAAGACTATTGTGGAACTCCAGGAGTGGGAAAACTTTCCAACTCAAGTGCACACACTAAATGAAGCTGAAGAGATCCCACCCCAGAGCATTTCCTACTTGCAATTGCAAAAAAAAATGTTGCACTTTCAAAAATTTGATCAATACGCTATGTTGGGGGAAAAAATTCATAGAGTGACTAATAAGTAAGGCAAAAGGTAGGTTATATGATGAATCAAATGGTAAGTTAAAGGTTAAGGTAAAGGTTAAGTCAATAGGTAAATAAACATGGTAAGTTTGTAAACAAAGGTAAAAGGCAACCAATGAGTTTTGACTAGCAAGGAGATGGAATGGGCTGAGAATTGGGCAATCAAAACCCTCCAACAAGAAGTATTTGCGGATGAGATAAAATTAAATCGCAATCAATCCCAGTTCCAGGGGCTCCACTTCATTGATGAAGCAACTCAACCTAACGCTCCGAGGCGACAAATTCGTTTGGTACGTAGACTCACCAAAGCTGAGGTAGAAGAATCTGTACAATATCAAGGCTTACTAACTGCCAAGCATCGGATCTCCGATATGATCATCGAAGAGAGTCACAAAACAAGGCGCCGCATGAGAATAAACCACGTCGTGGCCAGCCTATGTCAGAGGTGGTGGATACTGAGAGCCAGACAGAGAGTCAAGGGTGTAATAAGGAAGTGCATGCAATGTAGACTGGAACGTGGAACGCTTTTTCGTGGACCACCAACTCCCCTTCTACCGTGTTATAGATTTAGTCAGTCACGCCTTCTTGCGGTTACTGGTGTAGATTACGTTGGTCCACTTTATGAAAAAGAAAAGACTCAACTTGACAAAATGTACACTGCCTTGTGCACTTGTGCATTCACGCGAGCAGTTTATCTGGAAGCTGCTAATGACCTGTCCGCAGAAGCATTTTTACGAACCCTTCAAAGATTTTCCTCGCGCTGTTCCTATCCCCAAATGTTGATCAGTGATAACGGGTCAAACTTTGTGAGTTCCGCCAAGATACTACCATCTTGGGAGGAACATCACAGTGTGCGAAGCACCCTGAATCAAAATATATGCACATGGCATTTCAAACCCAGTCGGGCCTCTTTGGTTCGGAGGCTTTTTTTACAGGATAGTGAAGATGTTCAAGCTGTGTCGTCAAAAAACGTTACACAGAGCTATGGTAACAGAAGACGAACTGCACACCTGGCTTTGTGAGATAGAAGCGAACCTCAACGACCGTCCGCTAACATCTATCTCAGACTCGGTTGATAACTATCAACCATGGTTGCTATCCCAGCTTATGTTTGGATATCGTCTGGACAGCATAGCTGTCGCATCGCCTGATCAGGAGGAAGAATTAGACCCCTCACTGTTCTCAGCAAAACTTTAATCATTCTACAAGCAAAAAAAAACGTCCAAAAGGTTCTGCACCGTTTCCAAACGAGGTTTCCACCGTTTTTCACGACGAGGATCCCAGGCTACTATGTAGCCTTGGCCGGGTCATCGAGCTCCACAAAGGCAGGAATTTCACCGCGTGAAATTAAAAATACGCGGTGGGACAGTCAGTCGACCGGTAGTTTTGCTCTATCCATTAGAAGTACAAGCGAGAGGGTGCTCGGGGGCGTCTCCTGAGTTGCCAACACCGAACCAGGCGCCCTTGATTGATGCGGACGTCGGGCAGGTGAATCAATGTTGCCGAGCCGTCCCTAACAAGGGAGACAGCTCAAATACAAAAGCTGGTCGCGAGTTAACCGCTGCCAGACCTAGAAGAGCTGCGGTTCTAGTAGCACGAAAGCGAATCGTCACTTAGCTACAATATATGACACTACGCTTTTCTCTTGGGCGGAAGTGTGTGGGAAAAATTGTATATGGTTGAAGGTATTACCCCTAATTTAAGGTATATCTATATATGGCTAATATCATTGCAATAAGTCATGTAATATTTTACTTATGATAAAACAGCCTATGTTGGTAGTAAATTACAAGTTACAAGTATGCATTGCTGGAATGATAACTCCTCTACAATGTCAATCAATTTGTGCCTCGGTCTTGACGTTGATTACGAGTATGCATTGCCGGAATGATTACTCCCTATCAAACATTAGCTGTTTTTTCCCTTGTGCCTCGGTCTTAACGTTGATTATAAGTATGCATTGCCAGAACGATTACACCCCTACAAAGTCAACCAATTTGTGCCTCGGTCTTAACGTTGATTACAAGTATGCATTGCCAGAATGATTACTCCACTACAATGCCAATCAATGTGTGCCTCGGTCTTAACGTTGATTACACGTATGCATTGCCAGAATGATTACTCCCCTACAATGTCAATCAAGTCGTGCCTCGTCTTAACGTTGATTACAAGTATGGACTGCCGGAATGATTACTTCCCTACAATGTCAATCAATTTGTGCCTCGGTCTAAACGTTGATTACAAGTATGCATTGTCAGAATGATTACTCCCCTGAAATGTCAATCAATTTGTGCTTCGGTCTTAACGTTGATTACAAGTATGCATTGCCAGAATGATTACTCCCCTACAATGTCAATCAATTTTTGCCTTGGTGTTAATGTTGATTACACGAATGCATTGCCGGAATGATTACTCCCCTACAAAATCATCAATTCATGCCTCGGTCTTAACGTTGAGTACAAGTATGCATTGAAGAAATGATTACTCCCCTACAATGTCAATCAATTTGTGCCTCGGTCTTAACGATGATTACAAGTATGCATTGCCCGATTTATTAGTCCCCTACAATGTCAATCAATTTGTGCATCGGTCTTAACGATGATTACAAGTATTCATTGCCAGAATTATTACTCCCCTACAATATCAATCAATTTGTGCCTCGGTCTTAACGTTGATTGAATGTATGCATTGCCAGAATGATTACTCCCCCACAATGTCAATCTATACGGAACTATGTTAGCTCTAATAAATGAGTGCAATTAGTAGTACACCGATTCATTGCCTGATCTGAAATTAGATGATATGCATGGTCTACGGCAACCGATGAAATACAATACTGATGACTCCATTGATTCACTTTCTTTGAACACAGCTAACTTTGTTATACCATCAATAACTAACCAAACTTACTTTTCAGTGCATGAAATCATTTGACCGTCGACTAACGGCGCTAAACATGTACATGAGTTATTATGTTAAAACTATTACGAATAATATAACTGGACTGATGCAGACCTGTAAACCCAAATTCCCATTGCCTGGAACCTGTATACTTCAGAGCCCATTGCTAGAGCAAGTTGAGACAACCGGATTTGAATAATACGGATTGATTGTGATAATAATGACGTTTCCGTTCATATTTGAGGAGTAATGAATGGAAATATACATTATTCCTTGCATTCTCAGAGCACTATTAGGAGCAATCCCTTACGAGTAGCAAGCAAGTTTGACTAGCACTGATATATTTCGTTTTTATTGATGGAGTAAAAAACTGCAGTCCATGAATTCCTTGACAAAACATGACACCTACAGTATCTCTCCCCTTTAAAATACATTTTTAAAGGCTTGGCACTGAAGATTTGGTGAAGAAATAGTGTCTTAACTCGCTGACTGTCGATCTCTTTTAGTTCCTCAAATTCTCCATGTGATACCCAAGCAATAGCTGCGGAAATACGATGTATTATCACAAGTTGTTCAAATCCTCTGATTATTTTGTTATGTATATGTACCTTTGTATATGAACTAAGCAGATTGCAAGTCTAAGTTTCATGGGTCTAAATTTCTGCTGACGGCAGATCATTAGTGAAATAGAAAAAAATATAGATTTATGGTGCAATTACATTTGCCCAGCTGTTGAAAATATCCGACCTAAAATTTATCCTTCCAGGGAATATTCAACGTCGTCATACAATAAATTGTATGAACATGGCATTTGAACATTACGCGTACTAGAACCTTGTCTATGAATAGTTGCCTGTGTATGGAGATTCCACTCCACCGGTAAGTAAACTTAATGAAATCAACAACATTTTGAAATTGGATAATCAGACTTGTAGTGGTCTAAAACAGTTAGTGGGTCACATCAGAGCCTGTGCAATGCTGCAATCGATGTGACCACACGTCGGAGACTGCTTAGGTTGCTCTTTACCAGGAACACTCACTCACCTCTCTCCAGGGCTGCTCCTGTCACCTCTCTCCAGGGCCGCTCCTGTCACCTCTCTTCAGGGCTGCTCCTGCACCTCTCTCCAGGGCCGCTTCTGTCACCTCTCCAGGGCTGCTCCTGTCACTTCTCTCCAGGGCCGCTTCTGTCACCTATCCAGGGCCGCTCCTGTCATCTCTCTCCAGGGCCGCTCCTGTCACCTCTCCAGGGCTGCTGCTGTCACCTCTCTCCAAGGCCGCTTCTGTCACCTCTCCAGGGCCGCTTCGTCATCTCTCTGCAAATCCACCCCATATTCACATCTGCAGTCCAACACTGAACAGTCAATGCCGCCAGCTTATGCTTTCTGAGATATTTTCCGGCTTTAGGAGATTGCACGAGACAATTACCTGCTGCTTTTACCTACTGAGCACTACGTGTGTCTGCTATTCGCTGTATTGGCCTATCCTACGATAGGTTTGCTGTATCCTACACCGCGATAGCCAATTCTACGATTTGATGGCCTCCCGACCCGGACTATCGATAACTAATGCCAGATACGACAACTTTCATCAACGTCTGAAGTAACTCACTGACGGCTGCGTTGATCACACAGGGACGAGCCGTGTTGGCCCACAACCAGCTTTGTTGATCCGTTAATAATATTTGTTATTATGTATATCTGTCTTATGTGTCGTGTAGGATAATCAATTGTTATTCTGGCTCAACCAATGTCTCATATCTAATACTTGGACTTCTCGCTTTCCTTGTATGCCCTTCCACCTCTCCCCGTGTTAGCCTCCGCACGACCTGTT
>SDVV010013914.1:0-14965 GCA_016164225.1 Gammarus roeselii | reverse complement strand
AGATGATACTGTGGCACCGTATTCAAGGGTATTCACTTCAGTGTTCCCATGAAAGATGATACTGTGGCTCCGTATTCAAGGGTATTCACTTCAGTGTTCCCATGAAAGATGATACTGTGGCGCCGTATTCAAGGGTATTCACTTCACTGTTTCCATGACAGATGATACTATGGCACCGTATTCAAGGGTATTCACTTCAGCGTTCCCATGACAGATGATACTGTTGCACCGTATTCAAGTGTATTCACTTCTGTGTTTCCATGACAGATGATACTGTGGCTCCGTATTCAAGGGTATTCACTTCAGTGTTCCCATGACAGATGATACTGTGGCACCGTATTAAAGGGTATTCACTTCAGTGTTCCCATGACAGATGATACTGTTGCACCGTATTCAAGGGTATTCACTTCAGTGTTCCCATGACAGATGATACTGTGGCACCTCTAGCAGCTTCGAAGTGTTGTGAACATCCATGATGAAACAGAGGGAACTGGGTAGCAATCTGTATGAGCAATGTGGAGTCCTTGGTTTCACAGTGTTAATAATAGCCTTGAACAGTCCAAGAAACCCTTGTCCTGTGATTTCTCTACGCGACGTGTGCAGTGACAGACTTGGGACAACCAATTGGCCTTGATGTAGCAACTAATATTCTGTATGATCCAGTATGTGTTTCAAGTTTCTTTGATGTCCCTAGCATTGGAAAATGATACATGGACTTTTGAAAAGTTAGAAAGGAGTAAACATTGAGACCTATGAATTGTTTTTGTTCCAAAACATTTTTGAACGATGAATGGTGCGGGCCTCTTTCCATGTATCGTTATTTGAATTAGCAGCAGTAGTTGTCCTGGAGGTCCTTTGTCATTAGGTCGTCATTTGATTAGCTGTCTATGTACTCAGGGCTTGGCCTTGATAGCAGGGAGATTATTGTATAAAACACCTCCTAGATTGTCTGATCGTAGTTGCCTGTTATGAGAACGGATGAACTCACGGTTTCCGAGTACTGTCAGGAATTTGTCATAAAATTGCACACTCATTGATGGCAGGTAAGTTGGGCCTTTGGCAGCTGTATGCATTTATTCCCTATCCTTTCCCTGTATGCAATTATTACTCTGCATAGTCAACAAAACCTGAACTTCCTGATAAGTTACCTGCTGGCATCTTGGGTTTTCATTCCCCAATTTGAGGGTTTAACTGTATTATGTGGCACTTGTTTTTGATTTGTCTGCATCATTCTTTAATTGGCTTAGCAGGTAACCTACCGCTCCTATGGGGATAAGTGTTGTAGTGACTCGTAATAGGCAACAACACGGAAATGTTTGAGGTAGGCAGCATTAAATGTTTCGACGTTTCCTTCCAGCTCTCGGTGCCCTGCCTCGTCTGATCTTCATCTCTTGATACCTAACATCCCTACCTTATTACCTGAATAAGGTAGCAGTTTAGGTTGTGGCGTTTTCTTTCAGCTATCGGTGCTCTGTCTCGTCCGATACTTAACATACCTGCCTCTTCACTTGGATACTGGCCTCCTTCCTGCAGGATGTTGGTTACTTTTTTCACGTCGGCACATAATTTTTTTGTTCTTTTGACATATTACTTTGTTGTTCCTTTGGCATGAGTGTATGAGACAATATATAATTTAAATTATAACTACATAAATAATTTTGTGTTTGTTTGTAAGAGTTTTCCAACTTGCTGTGCTCTTTTCTATGTCTATTTTAGTCATTGAACTTGAGGTTTACAACCATCTCACAACTACATCTTAAGTAACTCTGTAAACTGTTTGAGGGCTGTTTGGAACCAGGGCATAGTTTGTCTCAAACTTATTTAGCAAAAGCTTCTATCCCGAAATGTGGATTGATGACAAAAACAAATTTATTTTCTGCTTAATTGCCTTTTCTCCATATCTCCGAAATACATTATTGCTATATTTGCTAGTTTTAATATTATTTTCTAATCGACCTCGGCTGCTCAACTTTATGCTCTATATCTGTTGTGTTCTTTATACTTCTATGCCCAGTCATTAAGGAATTAAAATAAATTTTTATTGGCATGATGAAGTGACCACACTCTAGATCTAGGTGTAATAGTCATTGCTTCCTCCTAATCCTTGATTTGCGGATGTTCAGTGTAATTTCAAATTATCCTCGCACTAGCATGTGTCCGTGTTGCCATTGCTCATGCTCATCATTAGGGTCCTTAACATGAGCAACACTGCAGTTGGTTGAGGGAACGTCATCCACTCTTGTAACCCACAAAACATATATGGATGCTAATCATTCTGATATTCTTTTATAAATACACCACCAAGTTGATGGTATTGCAAGAATTTCTAGCGGTGCATAAAGTCCCCCTAAGAAATGACTTGACCAAATAGTTTTCATATAACAACATAACAGTAGTTCCATTTTTTAAATCGCTACATATGATCTATAACGTTTGATTCTGCATACGAGCCTTGTAGATTATGCACATCTAAATTTCACTTGTTAGATTTTTTAATATATAATATATGAACTTATGAGCACAGTTGGCCTGTGAGATGACCATGTCTTCTATAAATAATTGGCTTGCTTCAGTGTAAACTCGACCTTCAACAAGACCCTTGGCTATTCTAGCATGTTAACCTTGACGTGAACACTGACACGTTAGGCGCATCCGCCCGATCCTTCACTAACCCGTTGTTGTTTGCCCGCCCCTCAACTGACCCGCTGCCTTGTGCTCAACCCGCCACTGAGCCATTGCGCATCCGCCCGACCCTTGACTAACCCGTTGTTATTGTTTCCGACCCTTGACCGACTCGTTGCTTTTGTGCCTAAACCGACACTGAGCCGTTGCTCTAGCGCCAGAGCCGCTACTGACCTGTCCATTCCTCAACTGACAGCAGGGCTCCGCAGCCGCTGTTGCTCTGGCCGCCAAGAGAGCAGCCGAGGCGCAGCAGCCTCGCAACAAAGAGAAGCCTCTGCTGCGCCGCAAGAGCGAGCTGCCCTACGACGAGACCACCATCAGGGCGCTCTCAGACCATAAGCGTCCTAACGAGTACCTCACAGTCAATCAGGAGCTCACCAGCAGCACATGAGCACCCTCGGAGCTGACCATACAGCTGAGCGACCGCGCGTCAACTAGAGACTTCGTCTTTGCTTCAATGTCTGAGCTGAGGCTAGTTTGGCGGGTCACAAAGGCTCATCTATCATATTAGCTCGAGCCTGTTTGACTGGTCATCTGGGCTCAGGCCTGTTTGGCTGGTCATCATGGCCTCATCGTCTGGGCTCAGATCAGTACGACTGGTGTGATTTATCGTCTGAGCTCCGGCCATTTCGGCTAGGTTAAATTTGGCATGATCCTACATGGACAGCAGCAGTAGTGCTCCCATCTCGACTGACGGGTAACTATTGTAATATATAATGTATGAAAACTGTTGAGGAGGTTTTGGTATCCTCTAAATGATTGGGGTCGCTTAAAGGATGGAAATGGTAAGTTGGAACGATTAGAAGCGATGAATAATTTCTTGCTGGATCGCATACGATTTGTAACCATGAAGCGACATGTGTGTTAAGTTACCATCAAAGCCAAGACTGCCCCACCTGTACCTATAACACCTTTGTCTTATCGCAGCTTGTTTGATGTTGACCAAGTCTATTACTGATCTTACGTGCGTGTCAAGGGCTTCTTTACAGCTTGTGTCCTGACTGTTGTGTTAGCCCGGGGTGGATGTTCAGTTAAGCTAGCTCGACTGTAGTTTGTTTGCCACGCGTGTTTAGTCATTCGCTGACGTCATATAACCTTAGCAACTGAGTTAACTTTGACTTCTATAATTAACACTTTTTACCCATGGAACTCGACTCTGTTCAGCGTATCATTCATTATAAAAATTTTAGTGTTGTGGGGAAATAAATATCGTTAACAAGTGTGTGTATTCGCATAATGGCTTTACTTGTATAATCTTGAAATATTCTAGCTCATGCCATCATTAACGAATATTTAATCAGCGCCCTGTACGTTTGTAGCTTTCTTTATTCCGTTGCGAGTGTCGTTGGTTACTTGCAGGTGCCAGAGACTCGGTACCACGCTCATAGTTGGCCTGCCTCCATCCGTCGATTAGCCATCTTTAATTCAGGTATGGGTTAACAACATCAACTACGCATCCTTGGAATGGGTTAAAGTGTCGCTTGAGCTATTGGCTAGCTTTATGTGTCTAAGAGAACCCATGACGTCATGGTCGGGGTCAGAAGGTTGTTACGCGTGTCGCAAACTGTAATGTTTGTGGGCTACCAAATAACGCGTTGATATTTGAAATTCTTTTGATACATCGTGAGAGCGCGGCGTATCGCAGTCCAGATGAACGTCAATGTTTTTCTTCGATGAGTTCTGAGGTGCAGGGCTTCCTTCTCAACCCAACCTGGTTTGGTTCGCGTTTTCAAAATGACGTCACTACGTAAGCACAAAATTACTCATCGGACTTGTGTATTTCTTGATTGGCACGATCCTCTGGACTTGTCAATGAGAAGTGAAGTTACCTTCATCTCACGACAGTCAGCCTCGCTGTTTAATTGTTCCAGTTAATGGCGCGCGTTGTTAGCTGCCTACGCGGCATTTGAGCGATCAGCGTTTCATGTGTACTGATGTTTTGTTACTGCCGTCCTTCAGAGGTTGAGCGGCGATGCCGTCGAATTGCAGCTCTAAATTTGAGCATAACTTTAGGGAATAGTCGTGGAAATCTTCTTGGTTATTATCATTAACACTTTTGCTGTTCAGTGAGCAGGACGGATGCTTTCCGTCGTAGGTTGTGGTCATTTACGTGAAAGGTGACCGCTTCCCCTTCGTTTGATGCAATTGTGTTGTTTCATCAGAGTCCTTGCTCAGTTGGTGGTTGTAGCCTCCTCAAAAAGTTCAGCTGTTGTGCGGATCATCTGCACTTGTATTTTTTAATTCGAGATTGAAAGCGGCAATCCTTGATGGATGTGCAGCAAGTTTTTCTTTTAATTTGACTCTTATAAGCTATGCACTTTGAAGATAGATGATTTTGTTGTGTGAGCCGCTTTACAATAGCCTGTTTTAAGCTAGCAGCAGCTAACACGGACCTGCAGTCACCTTTATTTAAATCACCGAGTCATCTCCTGTGCTGGGCACGACCTTTTGGTCACTTGGATACCATTTAGTAAAGTTCTACACTTTGCTAGGTCATGTAGCATAATAAATATCCTTGTGGTTGGTGTCTCGTTAGAGCTTGGTTTGACTTATAGGTGGCATGGCAAGTCTGTCCATTGCCTCCAGGTACTAGTGTCAATTGACAGATCATCCAGTTCATTGACGAAGTATACATGTGCATGGAGTGCAAAGGTTGTTCGGTTGAAGTTCCTCGGCTCATTTGGAATGGTCTCTCTAGCAGTTATAAACGAATTCTATTTCAGCTTTAGGCTCGTATCTGGTAATGAATTGCAAGATATCAAATATTTGTCTGTTCATTTCCACTTTTGCCCTTCACTGCCCTTCACTGCCCTTGATTCCAATGGCTCTGCTCGAGCCCCTTTTCGCTCACGTTGTGCCATCTGATGACCTAAAATGTTTTCCATGTCATTAAGCGGTAGTTGTATCTGCTGGTATCCAGGATGCAACTGCGGTTCTTTTTTGTTTGCTCGTGGATGTTGGAACATTTTTGTTTAGTGTAAATAGCTGAATGAAATAGAGCTCCAGTGCACCCATTTTAAGTGTTAGTAAAACGGTTTCATCTCGCTTTCTCGTGTTGCGAGATTCACGTATTTTCGTGCTATCAATTCCAAGCTAAAATATTCGTCGGTAATGATGGAATTTTGGAGCAGATGAAAAATCGATCAATCAACCGCCAGTTTATGAAGTTAAACTCATGCAAATGATAATCATCAACACTAATTTATGCTAATTCCCTGGCATAAAAGCGTTATCACTTGTTACATAACCCATATTTTTTCCAATGTTGAGCGTTTAGATGATGAAACAATAGTTAGTGTGCTTAGAGATACACTAACCCAGTGATTGCGCTGTCAGTCAGGACATTCACGCGTTCAACTTGGCTGATGGGTTTCATAGTTGGTCATTTAAGCAACGTTTCCTTATTGTCAGGCTGTTTGAACGCCTTCATCAGCTTAAATAAAAACCGGAAATTTTAATAGAATTGTCAGTTGTTGCTGCCTTTACTGCGATTTCCTCAATAAACAAGAAAATGACCAATGGTTTTGACCAGTTGTATGCATTAATGTTTTAATACTGACTGCAGTTGAGATCCGCCACCCGTCATGGCTTGACTAAGACTGCTGGGATAATTGTACACTATACAGGGTGTCACAGAAAAAACTGGTCAACGTTAAACGCTCATATCTAAATAAATTAGGACATTGATAGATGAAACATAAAATATAGTACGATAGGTCTTGGAGCTCTATTTGATTTATAGCAAGGGTTCAAAATGGCCACCCTGCTGCTGAGTACGACGGTTAATACGTGTTTGGAAATGTGAGATTACTGCAACAGAAACATTTTGGTAATTGGAAGAGATTGCTCCACGTTTAACTTGCTATATGGCATTGATAGTGTCAAGTTTTGCTTCAGAGTCCCTCTGCTCTAATAAATTAACTGAGAAAATAGTGCAAAGGAGAATGATCAGACGACCTAGCTGGCTACTGGTAATCAGATCGGTGTGGAATTGTTTCCCAAGATTTCTCACAAGCCATTGCAGGCAATGATGTGTGTGGTGTTGCACCATTTTTTTGTAACCAGTGAGTGCAAAGGCTTATCAAACACATTTACTGCTTTTTGAGTGTACCATTTACGGAAATTCTGCCTATTAATAGGGCCATTTAAATGAATGCGACTTCATCGCTGAAAATTATGATCATGCTATTTGCGTCTAATCGTCCTTCTCGGACAGTTCGACGGCAATCCTTGATTGTCTTTGCTTGAGAGCTGCTGTGGTGTTGGCAGTTTGCAAGGTATTATGATAAGATCAGTCTTAAGAATGAGGCTGACAGACTCATGATACCTCACGTACCAGTTTTCTTACCACTTGTGATTGCTCTTTTCTTTTAATGCTTTAGTTGAAATGGACTCGTTTTTCCTTAGATCTTGCACATTCTGATCGGTCGTTCTGAATAACACTTGTTTAGGTTAAGTCAGCTGCCATTAGCTGACCGTCTTGATGTTTATATCATGGTTGTATTTCTTGACAAATGTTTTTCTATTTGCAGAGTTATTTGAGTACTTCTGTTCATCACTGAAAATAGGCAGCTCACCAGCAAGCAAATTTTTTCTGAAATTCTTATAACGACGGCAATTTATGAAAATAGTTGAGGTATCTAGCAGCTTTACAATAAAAACTTCAGGACATTTTTTTCATTTGGTTTCTGTTTCACCTTTCTTCACGTGAGTAAGGTTTTGAGTATGAGCGTTTATTTTTGAGCAAATTTTTTTCTGCGTCACCCTGTACTTATCTTGGATACGAGGATTGTGAACTTACAGCCCAGCTTATGGCCACTCACCGAAATGATGTTGCTGTTTTTCCTGTCGACTCATGAATTTCCTGCCCTCTGAATACTTACTAAATTTTCCTCTACAGAGAAGAAGTCTGGAGTTCTTTTAAATTTAGTGCTTGCAGAAGCTACGTTCAGAGTTCTTTCTGTCATGCCGTAGTTTCAAAGTAGTCGGGTGGCGGGCCATCCAGTGTAGGCGTTAGGCTTAGTTAAAATGCTCATATTACTATTGATGACCATCTGGAAGTGCTGATTCCAATTGAAATTGATAACGGGCTGCATAGCAATATTTCCTTTGGAAGATCCTTTATAAAACTTTCTCAACAGCAATAGATTATAAGCATCCGCCCTGCCTCGATTTCACACAACTCTTTTGTGAAGCATATTTCGTGTCATTTTTGCGGTCTTGCCTGCAGATGAGATCTATTTTGGTCCTTCGCCATTTTTCTTATTTTTTCTAAAATTAATTCAAACACATGTCTAGTAACTGCAAGAGCTGCAGACTCGGTGCCCATTTTTGAAGCTAATCTGTGACTGGCATGTCGCAAGCTTGCAGCCTCAGTGCCGATGGTGTGAACATTGTTAGTTTGTGACTTGCAGCCTCGTTCTCAGGATTTGAACGTTTTCCGTTTGTGGCTCATTTCTCACGAGCTTGTAGCCTGTGTTGGTTTGAACGCTGCAAGTTTGTGTTGTACATGTTACGGACATGCAGCCTCAAAGCTGATAGTTTGAACGCTGTTAGATTGTAGCATTAATGTCACTAGCTTGCAGACTCGCTGCTGAGGGTTAGGGCGTTCTTGTAAACATTGTTTTCGCTGGGGTTCAGGCTGTGTGTAAGAATGTACCCACTTTTATGATGCTTGGCACACACGCAAGGCAGTCCTTAGAACACAGCGCTTGAAACTTTACGCACCCCCCTGCAGTCATGACTCGGACGGATCAGTAGTTTAATTCAATTAATGAAAAAGTTGCCCTGCCCTAGGACACTGATAAACGTAAATGCTTAGTTCGACATGCTCCTGGGTACTCCTAATAGAGTACTTGAATCCGTTTTGAATGTGATCGGTGTGTTGTTCGTGGATTGCTTCACTATTTGCAGTACGCGGTGCTGCTTTTCTATCCCATTGACCCTTTTCAGGCAACTCAATTAAATCCATTCTTGGCAGCTCTGTTATTTCTTCATCTAATTTAAATACTATTGGAAGAACTGAAAGCTTAATGTATTGCGAAAGCATATAAATTTTGGTGATGAAGAACATTCACAAGTTGAATCGAGATAGCTTCTGATGCATTTCATAGTCTTGTCTATTTTTTTCCGACGATTTCTCTTCCCTAATGTACGATTATATTGACTCGTATTTGACCAGTTGCTCCAACCTGCAAAGATAATTCCCTCATAAACATTCCGTGCGACGGTCAGGGCAGTCTGTTTGTGTCCTGGTAACACATCACATTCGTGCATCATTCCAGGAGTGCATTTTAATTGATCTACCTTTATTTTCTAGCTCTATTTATTTAGTGTGCTTTAAAAGCTTTGTCATGTCTTGGAGACGGTACTTGGCTACCATGACTACCATTTTATATCAGCGTAGTCCTGCAATGTGGATGCGGCTAAGTTCATTTCTTGTACAGGAAATTGTCTTCTGCTATCGCTACAATTTTGATTGGATTTTGTCCAACATTTTATGTTTGCCGTCTTCATTCATGACTTTCCCATTTAAATCGAGGCTGGATGTTTTCGAGATAGATTGTTTGAGGGGCTTGGCTGGAGTGACCCTGAGAGATCGGATCAAGATCGACGTTGTTCGAATTACGGTAATGGTGAAAAAGTTGGAATACTGAGTAAATTCACGTATTCAAAAATGGTTCAGGCACATGCTGTGGATGGATGATGAGAGATAGGTGATCAGTGGATGTGGGCCTAGAGGCAGACCGACGTTTTCTATGGGTGGATGACAGAGATTAGGAAGAAGAGACACAAGTGGGCAAGTAGCGAGAGAGCGTGCAATGGATAGGCGTGAGAGGAGAGTGCTTGTTGATGGATGAGTTTTGACGCTGCCCTGATGTGCTTCCCCGCTCTTGACTTCTCGTTGAGATACGGGGTGGTCGTGGATTGAGAGGGGCCCGGTTATTATGAACTAGCAACCGCTATCCAGCTCGGCTGCTGGCACTGATCTCTGACCTCGCTCCTGACCCAAAGTGTGTTGCGGGGTCACCTGGCCGGACCCTTTAGCGGCCAAGGGCTAAACTTGTATGCATGAGATGAGTGTGAGATGCGCCATGCCGTCGACCACCTCTCTTTCTTGGGGATTCGACCGAGTGTCGGTAACTGTGCCTTCACAACTTGTTCACAGTTGATAGGCTTCTGGTTCACCTTTATCTCTACGTTTAGCTTATTCTACATCTTTCGACACTAAATCATGTCCGTTGTACTAGGTTATTTAATGCAAAGTATTATTTGACAATGTTGTAACATCGATTAATCTAATAGCAAAGTAAAAAACCTGTGTATAATGTTTTTTTCGGTGCCACACAGGTGATGACCTTCCCCGTTGTAAAGTCTCTTTGCTATATGTACACAAGGTTAGTTTGTTTGGCTGACCGATTCTCAGGTGAGTGGGTGCATTTATCCGAAGGCAAATTAATTTCACTCCCAGATACAGACTAAATAATTTGACTTGCCCTGGGTTAATCACTTCAATAGTCAAGTTGCCCTGCGGGATTAGAAAAAAAAATCTGTTGTCCTTCAGCTGGCTGAAACACTGATCATCTGTTTTCGTCATTACTCCGTTGCCTCTGGTAGTACTATGTTAACTGGTTTGTTTTTCTGTAATAAATTCTAAGCCTTGAGCACTAAGATGCCGCTATGTGCAGGTTCCGTCCGTGTAGTGTCGAAACGGGCTTCTGGGAGAGTCAAAGGTAGAATAATTCTTGAAATATCCATTACTGTATGAGGGCAAACTCTTGATAGTGTTTCTTCTGTTAATCAATACGATTTTGTTTGCTCTACTTTCTCTTTGATACGTAGCTCATTGGTTAGTCGCTTTTTATACGTACAGGAAATTAGTTAGTTCGGAAGTATTGAGTTGTATGTCTAGTGAACGATTTGCTGTGCCGAAGGAAACTTCATTTAGGAAGCAAGTTGGTGAAAGTTACGATCAGCTTTTATCTGTTCAAGTAGGTATACACGACTACTCATTGACCACACTGCTCGGTCAACACCTGGACCAACGTAATGACTACCACTCGTCTGACACAGGTCACTACTGAGACTGCTGCTAATAATCACGAGCCTCTTCAAGTTTCATTTTTCATGGGTTTTGACGCTTTTTAAATTACTTTTATAGATTAAGTTTCAGCTTGGAAGTGTGGATTGCCTCGTTGATGACTTGTCAGGTTCACTGCAACTAGAAGTGCGGTATTCTGTTGAACTTGAGTGGCTTTGACTTCAGCTATAATGATTGTGGACGTTGAACTGATAACCGTCTTCTTGCGAGTTTAGACCTCGATGAAAGTGTTCTGCCATCATATGAGCCGTGGACTCCCAAATGTCCAAGTGTTCTGCCTACACTCTCTGAATAATCGAATCATTTTTTTGTTGTTAAGTGTTAATCCTTATATAATATCTATATATGTAGGTCTCGTTGCTATTGTTCTGTCATGTTATTAATTTTGTCCCGTGTGGGTATGTTGGTAAAATCTGTTCTGGATCCCCCTCTCTCCCCGTGTTAGCTTTCATGCTGATTGACGCGTGTCGTGACAACGGCAATTGCAACACCTGTAACCAGGCTAGGCTCCCCCTAAAATAGACCTTTTTACCAGCAAACCCATCTCCGCCCTTCACTAACCTTTATTTTATTCTAAGCATTGTGTACATATATTAATTCCCGTGTAACTTGTACGTAACCCCTGTTGTTATGTGGTTCTCTTATTTGTCGTTTCTCGCCTTAACCTCCATGATTACCTTAGCCTTGCTAAATTGAATTAGCGGTATTGCGTGGTGTATCTGCTAGCATTTAATTTTAAACTCTTTGTCATTTTAGAGTCACAAATAATGTCCTATAATTCGTTCATTCCATACCTAACATCATTAGGTATTCAGAGCTAAATGTCCACTGTTCTTCATCTTGGCAACAGTTGAAAATGTACATGTTTGCTTGATTGCGGCTGACATCATCAGTCCACATCGCGAATGCATGTAAATGATTCCATGCATAAAGAATATAAATGATCTACACATTGCCCTTCCTGTCGGCAGGCTTGATTAGATGGTGTTCTATGGAGGATCGTCTCTGTTGTCGGGCTCCAACAACGTTCCTAATGTCTGTGCTTTCTCTCTTGGATATCATAACACGCCATATATTTTGCAATTGTTGATGCACAAGAACACGTCCGAGCAACTACATCTCTTCTTGCCTTGCCACCACAACTTAGAACGGTACGCACGATGAGCGAGTATCGTTAGTACTATTTTAAATGAGTTGCAAGGAAGGGGACAAGCGAGTGTTAACGCCCTAGGCATCGTCATCTATACATACTGTAAATATGATACCCATGGAATGACATCTGCAGGGCGACCTATCGACGACCCATAGCGGGGCGCTGGTTTAATGTCGGCCCTATAAGAAGCTGCGAGAGGACTTGCCAAGTTGACTGCTTTCAACGAGACAAGCTTATTTTTCTATGTAAATCCTATATCCTGATGTCTTTGTTTTGGGTGTAGCTACTAAAAAACCGACTGAAGTGCTCGAAACGCTTGCATGTTCTAAATCATACAAAGTTCTCGTACCTTTCTATAGCTACCGATACTCTGAGAGCGTTTGGTGTTTGTTTTTTCGTTGGGTCGTGCAGCTCATCCAAAGACTCTCGAGTTCCCGGCGCGAGTGGCAGTTCCGTACCTGGGCTCAAAAATTATATGGCGACTTCAAAGAAGCCTCCCAGACAAAGCTACTTCATAGGCTCCACTCTCCTCTCCTTCCCTCCCTAGGCATCTGTTAGGTTCACTAGCCGCACGGAGTCGCGGCTCAACCGGGGGGGGGTGAACACCCTTATTTCCCTTCAGACTCTCCTCTTCTTCACCCTTTACTATCTCTTCTTTTCTCCCCCATCCAGATTTGCTTGACTTTTTATTCACCTCATTTGCATCTTATGTTTAGTTCAAATTTCCTTAAACTTGTCTGAGACTCTTTAACAACTCTCCTAATAGTCGCTGCACACTAACATACACAGAGACGCACACACACACTCAAACATTCACATACCGGTTCTACCTATTCGCTTTTCGGATGACAAATAACAGCCAAGTTACGCTCTTTCTTTCATTCAACCTTTTTTTACGACTATTCCTTCTTCTTTCCATTCTTGCTGTTCTCATGCGTGAAATTCCCTACACCTAGTGTAAATCTCATGCATGAGATCCCCGTTTTCTGTCGCTGCTTCATCTTCCCCCTCAGCAGGTGTTGGAGCGCGTAGCCCGCACCTTAAGGACTTCTGCGGATCCTTGGGGCTGTGAAGCAGGGTAGGTAGTGTGTTATTCCTTCCTACTGCCATCCAGGGAGTGCTGGGACCATATGACCTCAGCACCTTGGAAGTTCCTTGTACCTCCTGTGGCACCCGTACATACCATAGACGTTCACCGCGTAAAGGAATTTGACTTCGTGCAGTAGAATACCTGAACTTGAACAGTGAAAAACAAGAAAAACAAAGACTGATTTGATGCAGCACTGTTTGCTGGTTTGACATTCGGCGCCAGTAGGACGATGACTCCAGCGCGTTAGAACGCCTCGTCACTCTAATCTAATCGTCTCTCCTTTCAGTGTACATTTTGTTACAACCTTTCATGAGTAAGTTTCAACTTCCTCCGCTGGTGACGCCCGCGTAACTTCTGCTGCAGCTTTCACTCAGTCAGAGTCGCTACAAAACTCAGACAAAACCACACACCTATCAACCTAATTAAATTAGGTTCATGTTCTCATATTCCAAATGCAGGGCTAGACTATTTGTCCTCGTCCACATCTACCACCACTACTCGGCCTTTATTTGGTTCGTGTGAAGCTATTACATCTTGTAGAATATTACGGTAATATCTTGTATAACACCGTCTTACCCTGTTCATAATTTAAACTTAAGGAATAATTATTTGTACATACCTAGTAATGATTGGACTGAAACTTGCCAAATTCGTTTGAAGTAAAAGCACTTCTGTGAAAGTTGACATCACCTTCTGTGACCTTACTTGATTTGATGGTGTATTAGCAACCGGCTCTAATCCCTTCATTATATAATAATAATATGCTATTCGAGATGTTGCGAGTGTCTATGATTTATTCTACCCTGCTACCTCCTGGGCTGATGAACCTTGAGGACCTGCGAGTTGGCCAATTAGCCCCAGTTGGTGGCTGACCTTAGCTGTGTATCAAAGCTGTGGGCCTTCAGTCCACTCATTTACCTAAATAATTGTACTGTGTGAGTACAAGCGGCCCTTCTACAGTGTAACCTGACGTATCAGCTGTTTTAACTGGAAACTGGGAAATTAGTATATTAATATACATAATTATTGATAATAACGATCTATATTTTTTTGGTTTCATTATCCTCCTGCTAAGCCAACATACCAAGTGATCCAGGTTGTCGGTTCTTTTGGTACACCTTTCCGGATGCCGTATACTTCGAATATGACTACTTCAAAAATAATGCATGTCGTTACCTACAGACATTAGGCCGCATCCCCCAGAAAGGGGGGTCTCGTTATCTGAAATTGGCAAATAATTTCTCCGGTAGAGAGGCGGAGCCAGCCTTCAGTAAGTCCTTTTTTCATTAGATAGCTTTGCGCAGAGGCAGTATCGTAACCAATGACGGTCTACTAATTGAGTTTGCAATTAACATCGCACACTGTTCTTCGCGTCTAAGCTCCAAAGTTTACAAGTTTCCAGGGTATAGGAACTTTTTTGCTGTAACAAAATAAGAGCCGGTCACCGCACTAAGCCGAATATTGCTCAGAGACCGAATATAGTCTCGTAAAGGTTAAAGTTTTCAACTACATTGGAGAGGTCGACTATCATCTCTTTAGAGCGAGAGTAATAAGGCACCTCAGAGGAAAACTCCCTGGGGGTATCCCAGGCTCACCCGCCTTCCCGTGGTGTCCTCGTTATCCACCAATATTAATTTGTCCCTTTGTGTAAATACGTTTTGAGTAAGAAGATCCCTCCACCGCCCTTAATGCGAGAGTTGGAGATGAAATGGCGGAGAATGTCATAGGAAGGTATGGCGTTCCCGGTAGAAATGACAGTGGAGAAAACCTGATAGGTCTGTGTATGGAGCAGGAGCTGGTCGGGAACAGTTTGTTCAAGAAGCGAGATATTCACAAGTACACATGGGTAAGGATGGCCCATGGTGCAATGGTGGAGAGAGCACTGACGGATTTTGTGCTGATATCGAGGAGAGTGGTGGGGAGGCTGTTGGATGTGCGG
>SDVV010013913.1:0-14965 GCA_016164225.1 Gammarus roeselii | reverse complement strand
AAACACCCATAACAACTATAACACCTAAAACCACTATAACAACTATAACAACTGAAACAACTAAAACAACAATAACACATAGAACAACTATAACACCTTAAAAAACTATAACACCTAAGACACCAATAACACCTGAAACAACTAAAACACCTATAACAACTCAAACAACTAAAACAATTAAACAACTGTAACAACTATAACACATAAAACAACTACAACACCTATAACAACTAAAACAACTATAACAACTATAACAACTAAAACAACTGAAGTAACTGAAACAACTAAGACAACTAAAACAACTAAAACATATATAACAACTAAACACCTAAACAACTAAAACAACTCAAACAACTAAAACAACTAAAACAACTACAACACCTAAAACAAACATAACAACTAAAACAACTAAACAACTAAACAACTAAAACAACTAAAACAACTAAAAAAACTAAAACAACTAACAACTAAAACAACTAAAACAACTAAAATACAACTTAAACAACTAAAACAACTAAAACAACTAAAACAACTATAACATATACAACAACTAAACACTTATAACAACTAGAACAACTAAAACAACTAAAACAACCATAACATATAAAACCATTAAACATTTATAACATCTAGAACAACTAAAACAACTAAAACAACTAAAACAACTAAAACAACTAAAACAACTATAACAGTTAAAACAACTACAACAACTAAAACAACTAAAACAACTATAACAACTAGAACACTTTAAAAAACTAAAACACCTAAAACAACTAAACAACCTAAAACAACTAAAACACATAAAACAACTAAAACACCTTAAACAACTAAAACACCTAAACAACTTGAACAACTAAAACAACCAGAACACTTATATCAACTACAACACCTAAACAACTAAAACACCTAGAACAACTAAAACACCTTAAAAACATAAAACACCTATAACAACTACAACACCTAGAAACAACTAAAACTCCTTTAACATTTAAATCACCTAAAACAACTTAAACAAGTAAAACAACTAAAACAACTGCAACACCTATAACAAAATGTTGTTCTAGGTGTTTTAGTTGTTCGTGGGTTTTTAGTTGTTTTAGGTGTTCTAGGTGTTTAAGTTGTTTGTGGTGTTTTAGTTGTTCGTGGGTTTTTAGTTGTTTTAGGTGTTCTAGGTGTTTTAGTTGTTCTAGGTGTTTTAGTCTTTTTAGGTGTTCTAGTTGTTTTTAGTATAGTTATTTTAGGTATTATAGTTGTTTCAGTTATTTTTAGTTGTTTTTGGTGTTGTAGTTGTTGTAGGTGTTTTAGGTGAATTATGTGTTTCGTTGTTTTAGTTGTTTTTAGGTGTTATAGTTGTTTTAGTTGTTTTAGATGTTTTATTTCCTATAGGTGTTATAGGTGTTTCAGTGGTTTCAGGGGTTTTGGTTGTTGTAGGTGTTTTAGTTGTTTCAGGCGTTTTTAGTTCTAGGTGTGTTAGTTGTTTCAGGTGTTTTAGTTGTTTAGTTGTGTCAGTTGTTTAGTTGTTTAGTTGTTTTATTTGTTCAGTTGTTCTATGTGTTTAGTTGTTATAGCTGTTAAGGTGTTATAGGTGTTATAGTTGTTTTAGTTGTTCTAGGTGTTTCAGTTGTTGCAGGTGATCTAGTTGTTGTTGGTGTTTTAGTTGTTTTTAGGTGTTATAGGTGTTCTGGTTGTTTTAGGTGTTATTGTTATTTTATTTGTTTCAGTTGTTTTAGTTGTTTTAGTTGGTTTAGTTGTTATAGTTGTTTAGTTGTTTAGTTGTTTAAGGTGATTAATTGTTTTAGGTGTTTTAGTTGTTCTAGGTGTTTTAGCTGTTTTAGGTGTTCTAGTTGTTGTAGGTGTTTAGTTATTTCTAGGTGTTATAGTTTTTTTTAGTTGTTTTAGGTGTTATAGTTGTTTTAGTTGTTATAGTTGTTCAGTTGTTTTTTAGGTGTTTTAGTTGTTTTAGTTGTTATAGTTGTTTAGGTGTTTTAGTTGTGTTAGTTGTTCTAGTTGTTTAGTTGTTTTAGTTGTTTTAGGAGTTTAATTGTTTTATGTGTTATAGTTGTTTTAGTTGTTATAGTTGTTTTAGTTGTTTTAGTTGTTTTAGTTGTTCTAGTTGTTCTAGTTGTTCTAGTTGTTTTAGTTGTTTTTAGTTGTTGCTGTTGTTTTAGTTGTTTTAGGTGTTATAGTTGTTGTAGGTGTTTAGGTGTTCAGGTGTTTTAGTTGTTTTGGTTGTTTTAGGTGTTTCAGTTGATATAATTGTTTTAGTTGTTATAGTTGTTATAGTTGTTATAGGTGTTTTAGTTCTTTTAGGAGTTATAGTTGTTCCAGTTGTTTTAGTTGTTTAGTTGTTCTAGTACTTATAGGTGTTTTAGTTGTTCCAGGTGTTATAGGTGTTTTTGGTGTTATTGTTTTTTTAGGTGTTATAGTTGTTTAGTTGTTACTGTTGATTAGTTGTTTTAGTTGTTTTAGTGTTTATAGTTGTTTTAGGTGTTATAGTTGTTTTGGTTGTTATAGTTGTTTTAGTTGTCCTAGTTGTTTTAGTTGTTAAGGTTGTTTTAGGTGTTATAGTCGTTCAAGGTGTTATAGTTGTTTTAGTTGTTTTAGTTTTTTTAGTGGTTTGGGTGTTATAGTTGTTTAAGGTGTTAGAGTTGTTTTAGGCGTTAGATGTATTATAGGTGTTTCAGGTGTTTTGGGTGGTTTATGTGTTATAGTTGTTTTATGTGTATTAGTTGTTTGGGTGTTTTAGTTGTTTTAGGTGTTATAGTTGTTGCAGGTGTTTTAGTTGTTTCAGGTGTTTAAGTTGTTGAAAGTGTTTTAGTTGTTTTAGGTGTTTAAGTTGTTTTAGGTGTTTTAGTTGTTCATGGGTTTTTAGTGGTTTTAGGTGTTCTATGTGTTTAAGTTGTTTTAGGTGTTTAAGTTGTTTAGGTGTTTTAGTTGTTTTAGGTGTTTTAGTTGTTTTATGTGTTATAGTTGTTCCAGGTGTTATAGTTGTTTTCGGTGTTTTAGTTGTTTAATGTATTATAGTGGTTTTAGTTGTTTGAGTTGTAATAGTTGTTTTAGTTGTTTTATTTGTTTATTGTTGTTTTTGGTGTTCCAGTTGTTCTAGTTGTTTCAGTTGTTTTAATTGTTTTAGTTGTTTTATTTGTTGTAGTTGTTTTAGTTGTTTTAGTTGTTTTAGTTGTTTAGTTGTTTAGTTGTTTAGTTGGTTTAGGTGTTTTAGTTGCTTTAGTTGTTTTAGTTGTTTTAGTTGTTATAGTTATTTAAGTTTGTAAAGTTGTTTTAGTTGTTTTAGTTGTTTTAGCTGTTTTAACTGTTTAGTTGTTTTAGTTGTTTTAGTTGTTTTAGTTGTTATAGGTGTATTGTTGTTTAGTTGTTTTTTAGTTGTTTTTTAGTTGTTCTGGTTGTTTTAGTTGTTCTAGTTGTTATAGTTGTTCTAGTTGTTTTAGTTATTATAGTTGTTTTAGGCGTTTTAGTTGTTGTAGGTGTTTTAGGGGTTTTAGTTGTTTAGTTGTTTTAGGTGTTGTTGTTGTTTTAGTTGTTTAGTTGTTTCAAATGTTTTAGTTGTTATAGGTGTTTTAGTTGTTTTAGGTGTTTAAATTGTTATAGATGTTTTAGTTGTTTTAGTTGTTTTAATTGGTTTAGTTGTTTCAGTTGTTTAAACTGTTTTAGTTGTTTTAGTTGTAATAGTTGTTTAGTTGTTCATAGTTGTTTTAGGTGTTTTAATTGTTGGAGGTGTTTTTGGTGTTATAGGTGTTTCAGTTGTGCTAGTTGTTTTAGGTGTTGTAGTTGTTTTAGTTGCTTTAGTTGTTTTAGTTGTTATAGTTGTTTTAGTTGTTATAGGGTTTTAGTTGTTTAGGTGTTTTAGTTGTTTTAGTTGTTTTAGTTGTTTATTTTTTATAGTTGTTTCAGTTGTTATAGTTGTTTTAACTGTTTTAGTTGTTTTTGTTGTTATAGTTGTTAGTTGTTCTTAGTTGTTTTAGGTGTTTTAGTTGTTGTAGGTGTTTGAGGTGTTCTAGGTGTTTTAGTTGTTTAGTTGATTTATTTGTTTTAGTTGTTGTAAGCGTTTTAGTTATTCTAGTTTTTTAGTTGTTTTAGTTGCTCTAGGTGTTATAGCTGTTTTAGTTGTTTAGTTGTTTTAGTTTTTATAGTTGTTTAAGTTGTTTTAGTTGTTGTGGGTGTTCAAGTTGTTATAGGTGTTTTAGTTGTTTTAGTTGTTTTAGTTGTTTCAGGTGTTTCAGTTGTTTAAGTGTTTTAGTTATTTAAGGAGTTTAAGTTGTTTTAGTTGTTTCAGTTGTTTAGTTGTTTTAGTTGTTTTAGTTGATTTAGTTGTTTCAGTTGTTCTTAGTGGTTTTAGTTGTTGTAGGTGTTTTAGGTGTTATAGGTGTCTAGTTGTTTTAGTTGTTCTAGTTGTTATAGGTGTTTAAGTTGTTTTAGTTGTTCGGGGTGTTCTAGTTGTTATAGGTGTTTTAGTTGTTTAGTTGTTTTAGTTGTTATAGATGTTTTATTTGTTATAAGTGTTATGTTGTTTAGTTGTTATAGTTGTTTTAGGTGTTTTCGTTGTTTTAGTTGTATTAGTTCTTTTAGTTGTTTAGTTGTTATAGGTGTTTTAGTTGTTTCAGGTGTTTAAATGTTCTAGTTGTTATAGGTGTGTTAGTTGTTTAGGTGTTTAAGGTGTTTCAGGTGATTTAGTTGTTCAAGTTGTTTTAGTTGTTTTAGTTGTTTTAGTTGTTTAATTTGTTATAGGTGTTTTAGTTGTTTCAGGTGTTTTAGTTGTTTTAGTTGTTTAGTTGTTTATGTTGTTTTGTTGTTTTATTTGTTTTAGTTGTTAGAGTTTTTTTTCAGTTGTTTAGTTGTTATAGTTGGCTTAGGTGTTTTAGTTGCGCTAGTTGTTTTAGTTGTTTTAGTTGTTATAGTTGTTACCGTTGTTTAAGTTGTTATAGTTGTTATAGTTGTTTTAGTTGTTTTAATTGTTTTAACTGTTTTAGTTGTTATAGTTGTTATAGTTGTTTTAGTTGTTCTAGATGTTATAGGTGTTTAGTTGTTATATAAATTATAGTTGTTGAGTTGATTTAGTTGTTTTAGTTGTTTTTTCGTTGTTTTAATGGTTTTAGTTGTTCTAGTTGTATAGTTGTTTTAGTTGTTTTAGTTATTTTTAGTTGTTTTAGGTGTTTACGTTGTTGAAGGTGTTTAGGTGTTTGTGTGTTCAGTTGTTTTAGTTGTTTTAGGTGTTTTAGATGTTTTAGTTGTTTTAGTTGTTTAAGTTGTTTTAGTTGTTATAGGTGTTTCAGTTGTTTTAGGTGTTTAAGTTTTTTTTTCAGTTGTTTTGGTTGTTTTAGTTGTTCTAGTTGTTATTGTTGTTTATTAGTTGTTTTAGTTGTTTCAGTTATTTATAGTTGTTTTTGGTGTTTTAATTGTTGTAGGTGTTATAGGTGAATTATGTGTTCAAGTTGTTTAGTTGTTTTTAGGTGTTATAGTTGTTATAGTTATTTTGGTTGTTTTATTTGTTATAGGTGTTTTAGGTGTTTCAGTGGTTTCAGGTGTTTTAGTTATTGTAGGGCTTTTAGTTGTTTCAGGTGTTTTAGTTGTAGGTGTGTTAGTTGATCTAGGTGTTTTAGTTGTTTAGTTGTTTCAGTTGTTTAGTTGTTTAGTTGTTTAGTTGTTTTAGTTGTTCTATGTGTTTTAGTTGTTTTAGGTGTTAAGGTGTTATAGGTGTTTTAGTTGTTTTAGTTGTTGTAGGTGTTTAGTTGTTTCAGGTGTTCTAGTTGTTTGGGTGTTTTAGTTGTTTTAGGTGTTTAAGTTGTTCTAGGTGTTCTTGTTGTTCAGGTGTTTTAGTTTTTTAGGTGTGTCAGTTGTTTTAGTTGTTATAGGTGTTTTAGTTGTTATAGGTGTTCAAGTTGTTTAGTTGTTTTAGTTGTTTTAGTTGTTTTGGTTGTTCTAGTTAATTTAATTGGTTTAGTTGTTATAGTTGTTTAAACTGGTTTAGTTGTTTTGGTTGTTATTGTTGTTTTAGTTGTTCATAGTTGTTTTAGGTGTTGTAGTTGTTGTCGGTGTTTTAGGTGTTATAGGTTTTTTAGTTGTTTTAGTTGTTTTAGGTCTTGTAGTTGTTTAGTTGCTTTAGTTGTTTTAGTTGTTTTAGTTGTTCTAGTTGTTATAGGTATTGTAGTTGATTTAGGTGTTTTAGTTGTTGTAGGTGTTTAAGGTGTTTTAGGTGTTTAGTTGTTTAGTTGATTTATTTGTTTTGGTTGTTGTAAGTGTTTCAGTTATTCTAGTTTTTTTAGTTGTTTAGTTGCTTTAGGTGTTATAGCTGTTATAGTTGTTTTAGTTGTTTTAGTTGTTTTAGTTGTTATAGTTGTTTAAGTTGTTTCATTTGTTGTGGGTTGTAGGTGTTTTAGTTGTTTCAGGTGTTACAGTTGTGTAGGTGTTTTAGTTATTTTAGGTGTTCAAGTTGTTTTAGTTGATTCAGTTGTTTAGTTGTTTTAGTTGTTTTAGTTGTTTTAGTTCTTTTAGTTATTTCAGTTGTTCTATGTGTTTTAGTTGTTGTAGGTGTTTTAGGTGTTATAGGTGTTTAGTTGTTTTAGTTGTTCTAGTTGTTATAGGTGTTTAAGTTGTTATAGTTGTATTGGGTGTTTTAGTTGTTATAGGTGTTTTAGTTGTTCAGTTGTTTTAGTTGTTATAGATGTTTTATATGTTATAGGTGTTTAGTTGTTTTAGTTGTTATAGTTGTTTTAGGTGTTTCCGTTGTTTTAGTTGTATTAGTTGTTTTAGTTGTTACAGTTGTTGTAGGTGTTTTAGTTGTTTCATGTGTGTGAATGTTCCAGTTGTTTTAGGTGTTATAGTTGTTTAGGTGTTTAAGGTGTTTCAGGTGATTTAGTTGTTTAAGTTGTTTAGTTGTTTTAGTTGTTTTGGTTGTTTAATTTGTTATAGGTCTTTTAGTTGTTTTAGGTGTTGAAGTTGTTTTAGTTGTTTAGTTGTTTTTGTTGTTTTAATTGTTTTAGTTGTTACAGGTGTTTCAGTTGTGCTAGGTGTTGTAGTTTTTTTTTCGTTGTTTTGGTTGTTTTATTAGTTCTAGTTGTTATAGTTGTTTATTTAGTTGTTTAGTTGTTTCAGTTATTTTTTGGTTGTTTTTGGTGTTTTAGTTGTTGTAGGTGTTATAGGTGAATTATGTGTTTTAGTTGTTTTAGTTGTTTTAGGTGTTATAGTTGTTGTAGTTGTTTTAGTTGTTTTAGTTGTTATAGGTGTTTTAGGTGTTTCAGTGGTTTCAGGTGTTTTAGTTGTTGAAGGGCTTTTAGTTGTTTCAGGTGTTTTAGTTTTAGGTGTGTTAGTTGTTCTAGGTGTTTTAGTTGTTTAGTTGTGTCAGTTGTTTAGTTTTTTAGTTGTTTTAGTTGTTTTAGTTGTTCTATGTGTTTTTGTTGTTATATGTGTTAATGTGTTATAGGTGTTTTAGTTGTTGCAGTTGTTCTAGGTGTTTAGTTGTTTCAGGTGTTTAAGTTGTTTAGGTGTTCTAGTTGTTCAGGTGTTCTAGTTTTTTTAGGTGTTATATGTGTTTTAGTTGTTATATGTGTTTAGTTGTTTTTTAGGTGTTATTAGTTGTTATATGTGTCAAGTTGTTTTTAGGTGGTTTCAGTTGTTAGATGTATTTTTGTTGTCTTAGGTGTTTATAGTTGTTTCAGGTGTTTTATTTGTTATAGTTGTTATAGTTGTTTCAGTTGTTTTAGTTGTTTTAGTTGTTTCAGTTGTTCAAGTTGTTATAGTTGCTTTAGTTGTTTTAGTTGTTATAGTTGTGTTAGTTGTCATAGTTGTTTTAGTTGTTTTAGTTGTTTAGTTGTTTAGTTGTTTTAGTTGCTTTAGTTGTTCTAGTTGTTAAATTTGTTTTGGTTGTTTCGTTGTTTTAGTTGTTTTAGTTGTTTTATTTGTTTTAACTGATATAGTTGTTTGTGTTGTTATAGTTGTTTAGTTGTTCATAGTTGTTTTAGGTGTATTAGTTGTTGTAGGTGTTAAGGTGTTTCAGGTGTTTCAGGTGTTTTGGTTGTTTAGTTGATTTATTTTTTTAGTTGTTGTAAGTGTTTTAGTTATTCTAGTTGTTTTAATTGTTTTAGTTGCTCTAGGTGTTATAGCTGTTTTAGTTTTTTAGTTTTTTTAGTTGTTTTAGTTGTTATAGTTGTTTAAGTTGTTTTAGTTGTCGTGAGTGTTCTAGTTGTTTATAGGTGTTTTAGTTGTTTTAGTTGTTATAGTTTTTCTAGTTGTTTTAGTTGTTTTAGTTGTTCTAGTTATTATAGGTGTTTTAGGTGTTGCTGTGGTTTCAGTTGTTTTAATTGTTGTAGGCGTTTTAGTTGTTACAGGTGTTTCAGTTGTTTAGGTGTTTTTGTTATTTTAGGTGTTTAAGTTGTTTTGGTTGTTTCAGTTGTTTAGTTGTTTTAGTTGTTTTGGTTGTTGTAGTTGTTTCAGTAGTTCTGTGTTTTAGTTGTTGGAGGTGTTTTAGGTGTTATAGGTGTTTAGTTGTTTTTGTTGTTCTAGTTGTTATAGGTGTTCAAGTTGTTATAGTTGTTTTGGGTGTTCTAGTTGTTATAGGTGTTTTAGTTGTTTAGTTGTTTTAGTTGTTATAGATGTTTTATTTGTTTTAGGTGTTTAGTTGTTTCAGTTGTCATAGTTGTTTTAGGTGTTTTCGTTGTTATAGTTGTATTAGTTGTTTTAATTGTTTAATTTTTTATAGGTGTTTCAGTTGTTTTAGGTGTTTTAGTTTTTTTAGTTGTTAGTTGTTTTTTGTTGTTTTAGTTGTTTTATTTGATTTAGTTGTTATAGTTGTGTTAGTTGTTTTAGTTGTTTAGTTGTTTAGTTGTTTAGTTGGTTTAGGTGTTTTAGTTGCTCTAGTTGTTTTAGTTGTTTTAGTTGTTATAGTTGTTACAGTTGCTTAAGTTGTTATAGATGTTATAGGTGTTTAGTTTTTTTATATGTTATAGTTGTTTTAGTTGATTTAGTTGCTTTAGTTGTTCTTTCGTTGTTTTAGTGTTTTTAGTTGTTCTAGTTGTATAGTTGTTTTAGTTTTTTTTAGTTGTTTTAGGTGTTCATGTTGTTGTATATGTTTAGGTGTTTAGGTGTTTTAGTTGTTTTCGTTGTTTTAGTTGTTGTAGGTGTTTTAGTTGTTTCAGTTGTTATAGTTGTTTAGGTTGTTTTAGTTATTGGTGTTTTAGTTGTTGTAGGTATTATAGTTGAATTATGTGTTTAGTTGTTTTAGTTGTTTTATAGGTGTTAGAGTTGTTTTAGTTGTTTTATTTGTTATAGGTGTTTTAGGTGTTTCAGTGGTTTCAGGTGTTTTAGTTGTTGTAGGGCTTCTAGTTGTTTTAGGTGTTTTAGTTTTTGGTGTGTTAGTTGTTCTATGTGTTTTAGTTGTTTTTAGGTGTTAAGGTGCTATAGGTGTTTAATTGTTTTAGTTGTTCTAGGTGTTTAGTTGTTTCAGGTGTTCTAGTTGTTTATGTGTTTTAGTTGTTTTAGGTGTTATAGTTGTTTTAGGTGTTTTAGGTGTTTTAGGTGTTATAGTTGTTTTAGGTGTTTTAGTTGTGAAAGGTGTTGTAGTAGTTTAAGTTGTCTGAGTTGTTTTAGTTGTTGTAGTTGTTTTAGTTGTTGTAGTTGTTTTAGTTGTTTCAGTGATTACAGGTGTTTAAGTTGTTATAGGTGTTTTAGGTGTTCTAGGTGTTATAGGTGTTATAGTTGTTTTAGTTGTTTTAGTTGTTTTAGTTGTTTTAGGTGTTATGGTTACTGAGGTGTTTTAGTTGTTTTGTGTTCTAGTTGTTTTTAGGTGTTTTAGTTGTTCAGTTGTTTTTGTTCTTATAGTTGATTTAGTTGTTTTAGTTGTTCTAGTTGTTAAGGTGTTTTTAGTTGTTTGAGTTGTTCTAGATGTTTTAGTTGTTTAGTTGTTATATTTGTTTTGGTGTTATAGTTGTTTCAGGTGTTTAGTTGTTCAAGTTGTTTTAGTTGTTTTAGTTGCTATAGGTTTTTAGTTGTTATAGATGTTATAGTTGTTTTTAGGTGTTATAGTTGTTTTAGGTTTATTAGTTGTTTAAGGTGTTTAGTTACTTTAGTTGTTTGAGTTGTTTTAGTTGTTTCAGTTGTTTTAGTTGTTGTAGTTGTTTAGTTGTTATAGTGTTTTTTTAGGTGTTTTAATTGGTATCGGTGTTCTAGGTGTTTTAGGTGTTGTAGTTGTTATAGGTGTTTACTTGTTTTAGGTGTTTTAGTTGTTGTAGTTATTTAGTTGTTTTAGTCGTTCTAGGTGTTTTAGTTTCTGAGTGGTTATAGTTGTTTTATGTGTTATAGTTGTTATAGGTGTTATAGTTGTTTTAGGTGTTTCAGTTGTTCTAGGTGTTTTAGTTGTTTTAGGTGTTATATGTGTTGTAGTTGTTATATGTGTTCTAGTTGTTTTTTAGGTGTTTAAGGTGTTATAGGTGTTCCAGGTGTTTCAGTTGTTTCAGGTGTTGTAGTTGTTTTAGTTGTTATAGTTGTTTTTAGTTGTTTTAGTTGTTTTAGTTGTTTTAGTTGTTCTAGTTGTTATAGTTGTTTCAGTTGTTTTAGTTGTTATAGTTGTTTTAGTTGTTATAGGGGTTTTAGTTGTTATATGAGTTGTAGTTGTTATAGTTGTTTCTATTGTTTTAGGTGTTTTAGTTGTTTTAGGTGTTATAGTTGTTTTAGGTGTTAAAGGTGTTGTGGGTGTTTTAGTTGTTTGAGCTGTTTCAGTTGTTTTAGTTAATTTAGTTGTTTAGTTGTTTTATTTGTTTAGTTCTTATAGTTGTTTCTAGGTGTTATAGTTGTTATAATTTGTTTTGGTTGTTTTAGTTGCTATAGTTGTTTTGTTGTTTTAGGTGTTACAGTTGTTTGAGGTGTTTCAGTTGTTTTAGGTGTTTAGTTGTTATAGGTGTTTAAGGTGTTATAGTTGTTTTAGTTGTTATAAGGTGTTTTAGTTGTTATAGGTGTTTCAGTTGTTTAAGGTGTTTTAATTGTTAAAGGTATTTCAGTTGTTTTAGGTGTTATAGTTGTTGAAGTTTTTAGTTATTTAGATGTTATTGTTGTTTAGTTATTTTAGGCGTTATAGGTGTTGTAGTTCATATAGGTGTTTTAGCTGTTTAAGGTGTTTTAGGTGTTTTAGTTGTTGTAGTTGTTTTAGTTGTTTTAGTTGTTTCAGTTTTTTTAATTGGTATAGTTGTTATAGTTGTTTTAGTTGTTTAGAGTTGTTTTGGTTGTTTTAGTTGTTTTAGTTGTTTAGTTTTAGTTGTTATAGATGTTCTAGTTGTTTTAGGTGTTTTAGTTGTTATAGGTGTTATAGATGTTTTAGGTGTTTAAGTTGTTATAGGTGTTTTAGGTGTTATAGTTGTTTTTTGGTGTTTTGATTGTTAAGGTGTTATAGTTGTTTTGGTTGTTGTAGTTGTTTTAGTTGTTTTAGTTGTTACAGTTGTTTTTAGTTGTTGTAGGGGTTTTAGTTGTTTTATTTGTTATAGGTGTTTTAGTTGTGGTAGGTGTTTTAGGTGTTTTAGGTGTTATAGTTGTTATAGGTGTTGTAGTTATTTTAGTTGTTTGGTTTTAGTTGTTTTATTTGTTATTGTTGTTTGAGGTGTTGCAGTTGTTTTATGTGTTTTAGTTGTTTGGGTGTTTTAGTTGTTTTAGTTGTTTCAGGTGTTATAGTTGTTTTAGTTTTTATAGTTGTTTTAGGTGTCACAGTTTTTTTCGTTGTTTTAGGTGTTATAGTTGTTCTAGTTCTCTTAGTTGTTTTGGGTTTGTAGTTGTTTTTGGTGTTATAGTTGTTATAGGTGTTTTAGTTGTTATAGGTGTTTTAGGTGTTATAGTTGTTTAAGTTGTTTTAGTTGTTTAGTTGTTTTAGTTGTTTTAGTAGTTCTAGTTGTTATAGTTGTTTTAGTTGTTTTAGTTGTTATAGGTGTTGTATTTGTTTTATGAGTTGTAGTTGTTATGGTTGTACTAATTGTGTTAGGTGTTTTAGTTGTTTTAGGTGTTATAGTTGTTATAGGTGTTAAAAATGTTGTGGGCGTCTTAATTGTTTGAGTTGTTCCAGTTGTTTTAGTTGTTTAGTTGTTTTAGTTGTTAAGTTTTTTTAGTTGTTTCAGGTGTTATAGTTGTTATAGTTGTTTTAGTAGTTTAGTTGTCTCAGTTGTTTATAGTTGTTTTAGGTGTTATAGTTGTTTGAGGTGTTACAGTTGTTATATGTGTTCTAGTTGTTATAGGTTTTTAGTTGTTTAATGTGTTTTAATTGTTATAGGTGTTTCAGTTGTTTTAGGTGTTATAGTTGTTCTAGTTTTTATAGTTGTTTTAGGTGGTATTGTTTTTTAGTTGTTCTAGGCGTTATAGGTGTTGTAGTTGTTATTGGTGTTTTAGCTGTTTAAGGTGTTTTAGGTGTTTTAGTTGTTGTAGTTGTTTTAGTTGTTTTAGTTGTTACAGTTTTTTTTAATTGGTATAGTTGTTATAGTTGTTTTAGTTGTTTAGAGTTGTTTTAGTTGTTTTAGTTGTTTTAGTTGTTATAGATGTTTCAGTTGTTTTAGGTGTTATAGTTGTTTAGGTGTTGTAGTTGTTTTGGGGTTTTTAGGTGTTTTAGTTGTTTGTGGTGTTTTGGTTGTTTAATGTGTTTTAGTTGGTTTGGTTGTTCTAGTTGTTTTAGTTGTTATAGTTGTTTAGTTGTTTTTAGTTGTTGTAGTTTTTTATTTGTTTTAGTTGTTATAGGTGTTTTAGTTGTGGTAGGTGTTTTAGGTGTTTTAGGTGTTATAGTTGCTGTAGGTGTTTTAGTTGTTTCAGTTGTTTCAGTTGTTTCAAGTGTTTTAGGTGTTATCGTTGTTTGAGAGGATTCAGTTGATTCATGTGTTTTAGTTGTTCTAGGTGTTTTAGTTGTTTTAGTTGTTATAGGTGTTATAGTTGTTTCAGTTTTTTTAGTTGTTCTAGGTGTAATAGTTGTTTAGTTGTTTAAGGTGTTTTAGTTATTCTAGTTGTTTTAGTTGTTTTAGGTGTTTTAGTTGTTTTTGGTGTTATATTTGTTTTAGGTGTTTTAGTTGTTCTAGGTGTTACAGGTGTTCTAGTTGTTTTAGTTGTACTAGTTGTTTTAGTTGTTTTAGGTGTTTAGTTTTTTTAGTTGTTTGAGTTGTTTCAGTTGTTTTAGTTGTTATAGTTGTTTTAGTTGTTTAGTTGTCATAGTTGTTTTAGTTGTTTAGTTGTTTTAGGTGTTTCAGTTGTTTATAGGTGTTTCAGGTGTTTTAGTTGTTATAGGTGTTCTAGTTCTCTATAAGTGTTTAGGTGTCTTAGTTGTTCTAGTTGTTTTAGTTAATATAGTTGTTTTAGTTGTTATTGGTGTTTCTGTTGTTTTAGGTGATATATTCGATTTAGGTGTTACAGTTGTTTTAGTTGTTTTAGTTGCTCTGGTTGTTTTAGTATTTTTAATTGTTTTAGTTGTTTTAATTGTTTAGGTGTTCATAGTTGTTTGAGTGTTTTTTGTGTTTTAGTTGTTTTAGTTGTTATAGTTGTTTCAAGTGTTATAGTTGTTTTAGGTGTTATAGTTGTTCTAGTTGTTTTAGTTGTTTTAGTTGTGTCAGTTGTTTTAGTTGTTCAGTTGTTTTAGTTGTTTTAGGTGTTTAGGTGATTTAGTTGTTTGAGGTGTTATAGTTATTTGGTGTGTTTTAGTTGTTTTATGTGTTTGTGGTGTTTTAGTTGTAGGTGTTATGGTTGTTTAAGGTGTTATAGTTGTTTTGGTTGTTTTAGTTGTTAGAGTTGTTTTAGTGGTTTTAGTTGTTTTTAGTTGTTGTAGTTGTTTTACTTGTTTTAGTTGCTATAGTTGTTTTAGTTGTGGTAGGTGTTTTAGGTGTTTTAGGTGTTATATTGGTTATAGATGTTTTAGTTGTTTATGTTGTTTTAGTTGTTTAGTTGTTTTAGTTGTTTTAGTTGTTTTAGGTGTTATAGTTGTTTGAGGTGTTTTAGTTGTTTTATGTGTTCTAGTTGTTATAGGTGTTTTAGTTGTTTTAGTTGTTTTAGGTGTTACAGCTGTTTAAGTCTTTTTAGTTGTTTTAGGTGTCATAGTTATTTTAGTTGGTTTAGGTGTTATAGTTGTTCTAGTTGTTTTAGTTGTTATATGTGTTGTGGTTGTTTATGGTGTTATAGTTGTTTCAGGTGTTACAGTTGTTTTAGTTGTTTTAGTTGTTATAGTTGTTATAGTTGTTTTAGTTGTTATATTTGTTTTAGTTGTTGTAGTTGTTTTAGTTGTTTAAGTTGTTTCAGTTGTTATAGGTGTCTAGGTTGTTTTAGGTGTTTTAGGTGTTCAGGTGTTATAGGCGTTTTAGTTGTTTTCGGTGTTCCAGTTGTTTTAGGTGCTATAGTTGTTTAGGTGTTCTAGTTGTTATAGGTGTTTCAGTTGTTTTAGTTGTTTTAGTCGTTGTAGCTATTTTAATTGTTATAGTTGTTTCAGTTGTTTTAGTTTTTTTAATTGTTATAGGTGTTTAAGTTGTTTTAGGTATAATAGGTGTTCAGGGGTTATACGTGTTTTAGTTGTTTTAGGTGTTTTAGTTGTTTTGGTGTTATAGTTGTTCAGGTGTTTTAGTTGTTTTAGGTGTTTTAGTTGTTTAGGTGTTTTAGTTGTTATATGTGCTTTAGTTGTTTTAGTTGTTCTAGTTGTTCTAGTTTTTTTAATTGTTATAGTTGTTTTAGTTGTTTTAGTTGTTTCAGTTGTTGTAGTTGTTGTAGTTTTTTTAGTTGATTTAGTTGTTTTAGTTGTTTTAGTTGTTATGGTTGTTTAAGTTGTTTTAGTTGTTATAGTTGTTTTGGTTGTTATAGTTGTTTTAGTTGTTTTGGTTGTTTCAGTTGTTTCAGTTGTTTTAGTTGTTTAGTTGTTTTAGTTGTTATAGTTGTTTTAGTTGTTTTAGTTGTTATAGTTGTTCTAGTTGTTTTAGTTGTTTCAGTTGTTTTAGTTGTTTTAGTTGTTTTAGTTGTTCTA